>JAJJWW010003326.1:0-109235 GCA_023531295.1 Papaver armeniacum
AGATTTGTCACCCCTCCTAGCAAGAGTCACTACCACCATAGGAGTTATAGCAATGCGTACAAATCATCCAGTGGGTGAATTTCCCTAGAAGGCATAACACAAATAGCGAAAAAGTAAAGAGCTTTGCCAATAAAAGTACCCAATCTTAAATTAGATTAGACATTCCTACTTTAATAATTTTTGTATCAAGCTGTGCAAGAGTGTAAATTTTGAAATAATTTCGAAAGCAAATAAACAAAAAGCAGAAACAGATTTAAAGATCTTCAGTTTAAATACTAAAAGCATTGGAGTAACATCAACGGTATTTTCAAAGCATCGTCACACCCCTCAATGAGTTTCATTCAAAAGCAAAACAAACTTCTTAGTTACTTTATACAACATCCAGGACTTGAGAGGAGTTATTCTTCATGACATGAGGCGGTTATCTCTTCAATATCCAATAGTCACGCTTTAATTCAATCCAGTACGTCGTACTTTCTTGCCTCACCATGTTAAAATCAGTGCCGGTAAATTCATAAGCAAGTAATAACCATTTCAAATATTAAATAAATCGGTTTTCAAGGCAGTCATGGGGATGGTGTCAAACTGGCTTAATTGAAAATCCAAATCACTTGACTTCTCAAACATACCATAGCATGACTTGTTGTATTAGGTCAAAGTAGTGTAAAAGATGCATGACATGAATTCACCTAATGGGGATGTTGTTACAACCAAAATAATCCTAAGATCTATAGCCCTAGATGACATATCATATAAAACCTTGAGATCTAGAACATGCTCAAATTATAAATGAAAAACAAGGAAGAATAGTGGGAAGAGTGCGTATACCCGAATAAACAGCAAAGTAATATCATGTTTAAGGCGCCAAGTTCCTGTATTTGGGTCAGATTTGGACCTAAGGTCAGAGTTTATGATAGAAGAATACTATCTCAAAATGGATGATTGGTGGCAAGTATAATTCAATAAAAGTAAAAAAAAAGTACTAATTAGTGAGTGCAGCTTTCATAAGGGTCCATAATCTAAAGACTTACCTGTCGAATGCATGTTTCTGGTCCGCGTTTAGCATATCAATAGATGATATATCTTCCGAGAAACTGGAACTCCAGATTCCTCGTAAACTAACGCGCTGTATCCTAAAGTTCCATATGTCTTAAGTCATTGGCTGGGTGTTTATATGTGGCCATTCATTCTTCGCCGGTAACAAACCTTACTTCCCGTGAAAGTGCATTGATTGCCCCTTGTTTTGTGTTGGAATCAGGCAAGATCTTCTATCATGTAGGAAAAAATTCATCCCACAATTCACGAACTCCCGTAGGCTTGCAAAGGTCTAAAAACATGCGGAAAAGCCTTCTTAAAGAGAAAGGCATCTCTACTTGTACGGCTTAGAAGTGTGTCACAGAATGGGAGTGTCACTTTCTAACAAACACAAATGTTGTGCTACTTATTTATACGTCGAAACGTATTAGCTCCCACCTTTAGCAAGTTCTCGAAAGAAGTTGGCCCTCTAATATTATTCAAAATAAGTCTCAAATGATAATTTTCACCTGCGGTATAAAAAGCGTTAACTCTACCGATTACTTTGTTATTGCATTGCTTGCCATTATCCATTGCTTTAGCGGCTTATCCCACTTGTAGTGTTCGGGAAATTCTTGTGAGAAGAGTTCTCGTAAACTCATCTTCTCGGTTCTTCTTAAAACTCATTCACTGAGTATGAGGAGGCATTTTGTCATCGTATCACATCCCTCACTGTACTTCCTTCGGGAAGTAGAATCTTTGTCGATCCTTTAAGTGTACTTATATCGAAAGAACAAGAGGATAAATCTTATTCATTTGATACATGAATATCCGCTAAAGAACTTCTTGCGGACAAATCCATCGAGCATCTACGAAGTCGCTTGATCTCATCTTCCGCTTCTTTCTCGCTTGAAACTTCCATAAAACACGATCAACTCCTTTCCAAACGTATTTATACAAATACTTCACGGATCGCACACTTGAACAAATTTCCACATTGATATGACAATCATCACTTCTTTGTCTATGCAGCCACAGGATTGCATCTTTAACAATCCACCAGTATTCACAAATTCCATTAAGTGAGTGTAATTGCTCTTGCCATCATCAGCGTCTTACATAGACGGATACTGAATCTTTGCCGTCTAAAGTTTCAATTTGCAAACCGCTTTGGAAAACCTTTCTTGCACTCATTCCATCCTTCATCAAGGTAGTACACTATCGCAGACAAAGCACACACCTATGCATCATATATTTGAGGACAGATGCATACAACTGCCGGTTCAATATTCTCATCTCGGTATTTCACTCGAACAACCTATCATCGTAGTCATCCCAGACAATCGTAGTTTGTCTTTCTCGTGCAGGTGATGATAAGAATTGTGTGCATGTGGAAGACCTCTCTTTTGAAATTCAATAACATGAACATGTGCAACAACTTTTCCAAGAACCCCTTGAGTGAACAAATCTATCTTCATTCTTCAAATTTATATACCCTCGTCATGGCGATCTAGCATAGTCATGTGCCTGTTGCCACGGTTTTAGATTTCTCTCGATCTCCTCCCAATTAGGATTACACGTCATGGTTATAAACAAACTGGCTTGGCCGTGACTTCAACCAATGCCATAGCGTCGTGGATACATTTGATGCATATCACGTGGGCTTCCCAGCAGAAGAAGGTAGAATAACCTCTGCCCAATATCATCTACAAAGTGCGCACACAAACCATTCAATCATAATTTGGGACTGAAATCACAATAACAAAATAGAGATGTCAGCTTTGGATATAATTGACAAAAATGAAGTTTCGTATGGAAATGTAAGGCATAAAACTATCTTATTCGGATCGAAAAAAAAAACAAACGTGAAAAGAAGTTTAAATGGAATCCATGAACCCTCTCACAACCTATGTTTAACTTCGCAAAGAAATAACAAAGTTGGATGGTTTCAAAGATAAATTCTTGACAACATATTGAAACTGATGGTTGTCAAGTAACTACCGTATCTGTATCACTAAGTTGTATAGCACTGTTTAAATATCACAACCCACTAAAATCTGGTTTCTACAAAAAAAGTATATCAAGTAACTTGAGTTTCGTCTAAGAGTCATGCTCACTATTTTCAGGTAGTTGTCCGGACCTAGTCTGGAGTCTCGTATGGAAATGTGATCGTGAAATTCTAAGCTTTTTTTGTTAAGTTGTATGGACTATCGTGATAAGGAACATAAGAAATTTTATCAGTAAAGATGGATTTCTAACCTGTCGAGAAACACTTTAGCACATATCACTTTGACATGTCCTTCATAATTATAGGCATGATTAAAACATATGATTTCAACTTTCGAGGACACCTAAGATTTGATGCATTGTTTCTTTCCCATTTTAGGAGCTATAAGAATAGTTTCAAAGATTTTGTTACCTTGTTTGCATCTAAGGAATCAAGAACGCCTCGAGTACCAATCATTTCGGAATGTTCTATGGTTATCTCGAACCCATCTCAACTGCATTGTGGAAATATTCACATAATTGTCGACCACATACTGCTGTAGTAGTTTCCACCATGTAACATAATCATCTTTGGTTTTCTCGAATCTAATGTCATCGTCCGTTTTGTTAGAGAACATATAATTTGTTTAAATCTTAAATTATAAGAATTTACATATCGGACCATACATTAACTTTACTAGCATATATGCATAGTATGCTCGACAAACTTATCCTTTTAGCATTATCACGAAAATCGTCAAATCCCATCAAAAAACTTCATAAGGATGCAAGATGCGCGGGATATTGTAATGGGATCGTAGAAACATTTTGTGTCTCGAACATTCAAAATTTCCAATTTGTTTCAACAATTATACCTCGAGGAAGCACCACTCAGTTCTTCTCCAACTAAGACAGCTTTACTTGTGGTGATGTTGGCATGTTATCGTCCAGGAGAAAATATTGTTTGCTCCTTTATGTGAAGGCGAACATCTTGGAAGTCGGTACCTTGGTGAAATCGCTGAATAACAATAAATACGGGTTGCATTTTTCCAACATTCCCTTCAATATATAGCGAGCACTTCTCATTCGGAGGTTTTTTCAGTTTCAATGGCTCTTGTTCTACATTTCTTGCCCTTGTTTTTCTTGGAAGCAAACTGTTGTTCCTTCATCCGATTCTCCAATTCCATGTTCGGTGTCATAGATGTACATCTCAAGGAACCTTGGTCTATCACTTGGTTCTCGGGAATAAGGCTGCAATTTTTGTGATATATAGTACCTTGAGCTCGATATGTAAACACTCCCTTCTTAGAATTAGCGTGTTATAATCGTCGTACCGATGGATGTGAAGGAAAAAACATGGTTGAACAAACAAATATTCATCAAATGAGATCAAGTTCGATTGTACGGTATACAATTACATGAGTTCGAGGTACGGGCAAATTGGTAGTTCAACTTTCTTTTAAACAACAGAACTAATTAGTCTTATGAGGAAAATCTTAGCTCCACAATGGTTGCATGATCTAATGATAGTTAATTCGGCATGAAGTGAAGGTTAAATGCGACGAAGAATCCCTTGCAGACATTATAAAAATCCTCTATTTGTCCTCCTTCTGTTGTTGTTCGTTGTAGTAGATTGAGCTACTTGTGATTGACTACACCATAATATTGTTAGCAATCGTAATTATTGCACCATGCCATGCTTCATAAGAATGAGAATTGTCTTACCTCACCGCAATAGTGTTCTTCTTCTTTATGTTGTTGTTTTGGGATTAGATTGGTGATTTTCCAAGTGACTACAATAATTTTCAAAATATACCGTAGGAAAACTACTAAGAGTTGTTGTAGAAAAACATAAACTTAGCTACTAATACCATCTCCTTAGCACTATATAGTTGAAGCATCTATGTCAATCCACGATTTAGTGGAGACCCAGTAGTCATAGAGCTTGATGTGCTTGATGACTTGTACATATACAAATTATTATAGATGAAACATCCAAACCACACATGTTTTTGAGTTTTAAAGTTTGTTAAATATATACCTTCATGCGCATCCTCTGGTGACTCATTCAATATCTTCTAGGTTGTTGATTTGCTCATCAAACTCAAGCATATCGTCAAATGTTGTATGTATGGGAGCTATAATTTAGAGATTATGTATGAATTTGGCAGTCACTGAATTTTATGTTTGATACAACAAAAAAGTAAAGTACATATAACTTACCTCTTGTGTTGAGGGCCCAATTCCATATACCCTTGGCTGGTATTCATTGCTACTCGAGACACAACCTAATAGTCTCTCAACTTATGCCTTCACATGTTCATGCATAACATGTTCAAATAAGTTTGATGACCTCTGCTCCTCAATCATATTTTCTTGACGGGTTCTTTATAGGACACCCCCTCCTTTATCGATCATTGGACATTCTTCCGGACATGCCTCCTTTCTCGATCATTGGCTAGCTGTTCTTCCGATATTTGCGGGGACCTATAGATGTTGAAGGAAGGTTTAACTTTTCCTTGATGAGGTTTTCTACCAATAAGTTTGGCAACTAAATCTTGCTAACTACATTGTTACCTTGATCCAACGATTCCGTGTTTCCACGTCCAATAAATCTTGGGCTTCGGTGAGGAATTAATCTTACAATCGATTTATGTGATCCAGCTGAGTTAGATGCTTGTACACTTGCTGAAAATGTAAAAAGACATCTATAATAAGCTTATGTTGTAAAATCCATGATTATGATTATGATGAGTATTATTAAATCATTAAACTTACAACTTGCACTGGCTCCATTAATTCTGTCTTAGGTTTGATAAGCAATACGTTGTCTTTTATCGAACGCCACGTTTTGTTGTTCAGATCATAATCTCTGTTTTGATTTTTGTTGAGTTCGCCATAAGCTGTTTTCCCTACTTTTGACTACAATAGTAGTTTGAGGATCCCGTGATTAACCTACAACACATATATGCATAGAAGATATAGCCATCATACTTGAGCATTCTTAATTAATTTTGGTATACTAAAATGGATGGTGAGGTCAGTAAACTAAAAGGTACAGTTTGTAATTGATGCTTCGCAGCCGGCATGTTTTCATAGTCTCTTAAGAATACATATCATTTGGTAGGAGTTTTATTCACGTCATAGCCAAACTTCTTATCATGTATCTAGGATGCATCGACCAAAACTAAAGATACTTTTTTTCTTATTCGTTTATTAAGAGGTCTATGGGTTGCCTATGTTTCACATGCCTTTAGTAGATTAATAAACTGACTAATCCAGTGCAGGAGGTTTTCATCCAACTAAAATTAAGACTAAATCTGCTAACTACAGCATTACCTTGATCCAATGATTCTATTGTGCTTCCGCAACCAATAAATCTTGGCCATGAAGAATCAATGATTCTATTGATGACGAATTTTGGTTTCAGGAATTTTGCTTCCTAGCCCTATATTTATCTCGTCTACGTGCATTTTGTAGTAATATCTCCTCGTTTGTCAAATTCTCTTGACGATTTCTGTAGCTAACACGACTCCTTTCTCTTTCTGCAACTCATTGTTCTTTGTCATCATGTTTTGTTGCCTTGCTTTCTGACCGATCCCTTTGTCTCTCATTTTGTAACAATCTCTCCTCAATTGTCATGTTTTCTTGATGATGTATACGGCGAACACGACTCCTTTCTGTTTCGGCAGCTTTTTGTTCTTAAGTCATCATGCTTCTTCTAGTGGAAAAACGACTTTAGGATGCATCCATCTCTTTTGGTTGGATTCAGACATGTAAAACAAAACCAAATCAATCAAAATGCAATTGAGCTACCAAAATCAACCAACCACACGTGCAGAGCATGTCCATTGGCACAGAGGTGCGGCTAGCATGGTTGGCATGCTTGGCGCCTCGGTGTGTGGCAAGTGACATGATTTTCCATTAATTCAAAGAGAGAAAGATATTTAGTTCTATCTAAAAGAACTATTTTGGTAGAGGAAGGGAGGAAAGGTAATCGTTCAAGAGAGAAGGAGAAGAAGAAGACATAAGAGAGCCTACGCTCATAGTTGAAGATGCAGGGATAGTTGGGGTTCTGGTCGAATGAGAAGCCATGGTGCTAGAGGAAGAAGAAGAGGATGAAGTTGATTTTTGGATTGATCGATTGACATGGTAATGAAAAGAAGAAGAAGAGCTAAAGATTTCTTGAGCAGAGAATGAAGTTGAGGTTAGGTTTTTAGAGAGATCGTTAAAGCTCTGATACCATGAACAATTGCATAAACTCTCGCACAACCCTAATAGGGTGGAGAGGCATATATTTATAGATAGCTTACTGGATACAGTGTGTACAATGGACTATTACAGAAAGACCCGAATACAATGGATTATACATGGATATACTACCTCCGTCCCACTATTAGTTGACCTAGTAGCACAATTTAGAAATGATTTATCTCTCAAACTATACCACGGATATTCGTAAATTTTATATCATTGGAAAGGATTTTAAAACACCTACGAAACGAATATAAACATGAGTATCAAATTATATAAAATCAACTACTAATGAGACAAAATCAAAAAACAAATAGGTCATCTAATAGTGGGACGGAGGGAGTAATAGATACGTAATGGACTCTATATATTCTACAGCAAGGTATACTGGCGCATTTTGTCCGGTTTCTGATTGCCAAAAAAAATTCATTTTCATCTTTTGATTCTACGGCATTAGTTTATTAGGTAGGAGCAGATCCTGGAGTTCCAATCATGTACATCACTAACCTGAAGTACTCGTCGAGCGACTACCTGAAGCGACCCTTGGTGGAGGTGATGCTAGGAGGCTGTCAAAATCGTTATTTTCGATTCTTTACTTCAAACTCATTCATTTTTGATGACCAACAGCTAAAAAGTAATTTGACAATAACCACAAGCGTTGGATATTTGCCTTCCAACCAGTAGATCTGGTTCGACTCCCGGCAAGCACAATGGCTTAGTTTTTATTTCTCAACGACCTGGCAGACGCACTGTCATGATTTTTATTTCTCAACAATTTTTGCTGCTGATCTATTCTGTGTTCTGTAATGATTCATTCAGTCAAAATTCGTCTAAGATCTCGAATTTTGGTGTTCCCTTAAAAGCTGTAGGAGTATAACTAACAGTACGTGGTAATAATAACATGTAATGAATCCAAGAGAATTTGTCATGCAATGTTGTGGCTCTGGGATTCTTTGAACATACATGCATGGTGGGTACGTAATGTCTGTAATTTGAATTTCATGGCATTCTTAGCTTTTGAACCAAGTCAAAAGTAGAATCGAGAGTTGAATAAAGAACATCAAAATATATATTAGCATTATGTTATACAATTGTGTTTCAAATTCTTGCTCATTCTGAATTAAAAACATGAACTTTAAACCCATAAAAACCATAAAGACGAAGACAAGAACAAAAACGGAAGTAAATTAAAAGAATCTTCATAAACTTTTTGTTCCATTATCATTTCAGTCCGCAACACTAGAAAGCACACAAAAAATTGGTTTGCCATGGCGCTGCTTCTGTCCGCATCATTGGAGGAGCTATCTCTTGGAAAGAGTCGTGTAAGTGCATATCCCCAAACTCATACCTCTTTAACAGATCTTCACTTGTAATATTGCCTACAGGGGAGAAAGGGCCAAAAGTTCTGCATCAAAGCAAGTCAGATTAGGATATATTCTCTGCTCTGAACTTTGCACCTGTATTCTCTGCCCAAACCTCTCTAAAAGATCTTCAATTGCAATATCTCCTTGAGGGGAGAAAGAGCCAAACAGTTTTTCGCCAAAGCAAGTCTGATTAGGATATATTCTCTGCTGGGACTTTTCACTTGAAGTCGTTTCTGGTAATGCACACATATCGGCGCAAAGTAAGGATGCTGCAGAGCCTCCATAGCTGTTGGTCTGTTTTTAGGGTCCCAAGAACAAAGGGTTTAATCAGATCTATAGCCTCATGACTAGCAGAAGGAATCATTGTAGAAAGACCATATGGATGTACTTGCGGAAACTTGTAACCACACGAATTCGCAAGTTGTATTCCCCTTCTGCCCACGACTCATATGTTGGAGTTCGATTACACTGCAAATCTTATACAGCTGATCTGCTCGATTCTTACCAGGAAAAAGAGGACGAAAAGAATACAGTTCAGCCATTATAGCACCAACCGCCCACATATCAACAGAAGAGGTATATGAAACCGAGTCTAACAGCACTTCAGGTGCGCGGTACATCCGTGTAGTAACATAATCTGAACACGGTGATTTAGAATCAATTTGCCTAGCTTGACCAAAGTCTGCAATCTTTATTAACTCTCCACCTTTAGTCACCAGCAAGTTATCTGGTTTTAGATCACGATGCATATATCCACCAGGCCGGTGCATCTGTGTTAGAGCAAGCAATATTTGACGTGACCAGCCTTTTATTTCAGACTCCGAAAAAAGGCCTATCCTGTTCTCACATAACCCGTGTAATAACTCAGGATCCGTACAGAGATTGATCTTATCTTGCATGAGGCGATGCAAAGTTGATTCTACATAATCAAACACTAAATATAACACTCCACTCTCATAGATGACTTTTCTGAGTCCCACGATATTCGGATCTCCATAGAGTTTAGTCAATGCCTTCACTTCTGGAAGTTCAAGGCCTTCGTCCAAGGACGAATATGATTGCTTCATCTCCTTTATTTGCTACAATTCGAGAACCATCAGCACTTAGATTATCTATAGCTTTCCAGACACATCCGAAGGTTCCTTCGCCAACTTTATCAAGCAGAGTATAACTATAATCATCCATGCTTAAACCAAATCGTCCAAAAACTTAATACGAACTTCAATTTTTCTTCTTCTGTTTACCTGAAACGGCTTCAATGAATTTACTTATCTGATGAAACATGAAAAGAAAAGGAAAATACTGATGAACTCTTTATTTCAAGAACGGAATCAGGAAGCAAAGAGCTGATGGAAACTGGGATACAAGAAACTATAAGCATGCGCCCATGTATATATAGGTCGAACGAAACCTATAGAGCTACTAGGAAACAGTGCTCGAGTCGATCTGGGTAACGTTTCCGAGCGGTATATGAAACCAAATACGGAAATTGGACCAGAATAAATAGTCGGTTCCTAGTTTTGACTTTTCCGAACTCAAGTAAACCTAGTTCCACTATAAAGATTCATTTGTTGAGTTCCCTATCAGAATCAAGTGTTATTAAGATATGATTATGTTGTATAATAAGATGAATATGGTATATATAGCTGATGAAATGGGTCGTTCTCTTGTGCTGAATAGTACTAATTAATATTCTGAAATGAAACTACAACCCTACGGTTGTAAATACACTTCTTAAAGGATGTTTAGCTGATGAAGCTCTGGTTTTCTTTTAATGAAATACATAGAGCTTTGAATGCCGAACCCGATGTAGTTGTTTCTTTTAATCAAATAACTTATAATTGATTTCAGAATAATACATAAATAAGTGATAACATATAATGATCTGTTGTCTCCCAATGTTGTGGAACTGGGATAATTACAACGAATTGTTACATATAGCAAATGAAATGGGAGAGTGTACTTTTATTTATAAATATATATATTCACCACAAATATAAATTAAGCTACTTTTTGTGTTACATTTTACAGTTTTTTTTTTTGGATAAGAAAAAAATAGATTAATTTGGATACATATCATTTGTCCTTGAAGAGGAGTTCAAGGCCAAAAATCATCCACCGTAAAGAGTTTCAAAAGAAAGCTAGAGGATAGCCGAGTAATCCAAGGTTGCCATTGCATTTCCCAGTGTTAGCTAATGCAGTGGCTGCCTTGTTGGCTTCCTTACAACAATTAATAACTACTACGTTTTTGTTCGAATCCTGTAAATCCTTGATACAGTTTTTTGATTTCTTCTACTCTAGATAAAACCGCCCAATTGACGGTGTTGTAGTCCTCTCGACTGCCTTAGTAAGTCGGGGCAGTTTTCCCTTCTATCTCGCATGTTGTTTTGAGCAAAAATTGTTTCGTCCATTTTTGACTTTGGTAGGTCATTCCATAGTATCATTATTATCCGTAGGTTCGACTTCTCCGTATCATAAGCAATAGGGTGTCGCTTCTTGGTTTTCTTGTATTCCCCTATAAAATAAGAAACGAAACCCCACAAACATAATGCAAGTGACATTCCCTTCTTCGACTCCGTAATTTCTTTCGTGAAAGGCAATCGATCGAGAATCAGAGAATGGGAGTTATCAAGGCCCTCTGACTCATGTAGATTTTATCACTTGCATTCTTTTGAAGCTCTGGAAAAACCTCGTCAATTAATCTCTCAACTGATTTCTCACCTTCCCACTTCATTAGAATATCATCCGGAAGCTTCACCATGTCATCCACGACAAATGGCTCAGTCCCATCTCCAATCCGTAGCAAGAATTCAGAGAAGCTAGGGTCTAACCTTGAACGCATGTTCTCTTTTAAACGAATCACCTTAACATCCTTCCAGAACTTTGCGTTTGTCAAGCATGCGTTAATTGTACGTGTTCGTGTCCCGTGCTCAATCACAGGTAAAACTTGACGAAAATCCCCACCTAAAAGCAAAATCTTCCCTCCAAATGGCAATTCAACTTTGGTCAAGTCTCTCCCAACGCTCATCGCAGCTTCAAATGCATATCGTTTGCCATCGTTGCTTCGTCCCAAATAATCAAATCGGCTTTACGAATGAAATCGCTTAAAGGATCTTCTCGCGACTATGTTGCAGGTAGAAGTTGAGGTTGCCAAGGTATCTTAAATCTTGAATGGGCAGTCCTCCCAGCATCATGGTTGCATCAATCCCCGATGTCGCATTTGCAATTACAAACGTCTTTCACTCGAATTTAGCCAATATCGCCCTATAGAGAAAAGTTTTCACTCGAACCACCAGGAACATCAATAAAGAATATAGATTTGTCGCCCTCCTAACTTGAATTCACTGCCACCGCAAAGAGTTATAAAAAAAATTATACAAATGGAGTCAATGGATGAATTTCCTGAAGGCATAACACCATAGCGAAAAGTAAAGAATCGCAATAAAAAGTATCCAATCTTAAATTAGATTAGACATTCTATACAATAATTTCCACTATCAAGCATGCAAGAGTGTAAATTTTGAAATATAATTTCTAGCAAGCAAATAAACAAAAAGTAAAGATTTAAGATCTTCCGTTTAAATACTAAAAACGTGGAGTAACATCAACTTGGTATTTTCCAAACGTACGTCACACCCTCGATGAGTTTCATTCAAAAGCAAAACAAACTGCCAAGTTACTTTATGCAACATCCAGACTTGAGAGAGTTGAAACTGTTCACAACATGGGGCGGTTAGCTCTTCAATATCAATAGTCATAACTTCTAATTCAAGTCCAAGAATCGTACTTTCTTGAGTCACCATGTTAAAATCAGTAAGTAAATTCATAAGCAAGTAATAACCATTTAAAATATTAAATAAATCAGTTTTTCAATGATGGCTTAGGATGGGCTGTCAAAACTTAGCAGTTGCGAAAATACAAGTCCCTTCAACTATCCAAACATACCATAACGCAATGACTTGTTATGTTAGTGCAAGAGTGTAAAAGATGCACTTGACACTTAATTCACTAATGGAGGATGTTGTTACAACTTAAAATAATCCTAAGAGCCATAGCCTAGGATGACATATCATGTAAAACCTTGAAGGAGCTAGAACATGCTCAAATTATAAATGAAAAAAAGAAGAACAGTCAGAGGTCTCATATACCAAATAAACAACAAAACTAATATCATGTTTGAAGGCGCCAAGTTCCTGTAATGCTTGGGTTGATTTGGACCTAAGGTCGAGTTTATGATAAGAAGAATACGATCTCAAAATAGATGATTGGTGGCAAGTATAATTCAATAAAAGTAACAAAAAGTACTAATTAGTGGGTGCGGTTTCATAAGGGTCTATAATCTAACGACTTACATCAGAATGCATGTTTAAGTCCGCGTTTAACATATCAATAGATGATAGATCTTCTCGAGAAATGGAACTCTGAATTCCTCAGAAACTAACGCGTTTACTCCTGAAGTTCCTATGTATTCATTCATTGGCGGAAGTTTATATGTGGCCATTAATTCTTCGCCGATAACAGACCTTACTTCCCGTAAAAGAAGATTGATTGCCCCTTGTTTTGTGTTGAACTGGCAGTGATCTTCTATCATGTAGGAAAAAATTTATCCCACAATTCACGAACTCCGTGAGGCTTGCAAAGGTCTAAAAACATGCGGAAAGCCATCTTAAAGAGCAAGGCATCTCTACTTGTACGGCTTCGAGAAGTGTGTCACGAATGGGAGTGTCACTTTCTAACAAACACAAATGTTGTGTTACTTCTTTATCGTCGAAAACGTATTAGCTCCCACCTTTAGCAAGTCCTCGAAAGAAGTTGGCCCTCTAATATTATTCAAAGGAAGTCTCAAATGATAATTTTTCATTGCGGTGAAAAAAAACGTTAACTCTACCAATTACTTTGTTATCGCGTTGTCTTATCCATTGCTTTTGTAATTTATCCCACTTGTAGTGTTAGGAAATTCCTTTTAGAGAAAGTTCTCACAAACTCATCTTCTTGGTTCTTCTTAGAAAACTCGAGATTGGTGAGTATGGGCGGCCTTTAAGTGTGCCCTTAGAAAGAGCAGGGAGGATAAATCTTATTCATTTGATCATGAATATCCTCGAAGAACTTCTTGCGGGCAAATCCATCCAGGCATCTACGAACTGCTTGATCTCATCTTCTGCTTCTTTCTCGCTTGAAACTTCCATAGAAACACGATCGACCTTTCCAAGCGTGTTATACAAATACTTCACAGACCGCACACCAGAACAAATTTCCACATTGATAAAATCATCTTCTTTAGCAGACCATGGATTATACGGAACAACCCAGGATATTCCCAACTTTCCCATTAGCGAGTGTCATTGCTCTACCATCGTCGTGTCTTCTCTGGGCTGATCCGAATCTTTGCCATCTAGAGTTTCCGCTGCAAACTGCTTTGGAAAACCTTTCTTACTTTCCATCCTTCTGGACACATATTTGACAAAGCACTGCAGCTTATATATCATATGTTTGAGGACATATGCATACAACTCAGTTCAATATTCTCATCTAGTATTCCCATCTCAAACAACCTATCGTAGTCATCACAGGGTACGTAGTTTTGTCTTTCTTGTGCGGGATGATAAGAAATGTGTGCATGTGGAAGACCTCTATTTTGAAATTCAATAACATGAACATGTCTGACAACTTTCAAGAACCCCCTTGGTGACAGATCTATCTTAGGTTCTTGAAATTTAGAATGAAAGCCTAAATGCGTGATCTGGCTTGTCATCATGTGCTGTTGCCTTGGTTTTAGATTTCTCGGATCTCCTCCCAATTAGGATTACACGTCATGGTTATAAACAAATCAAACACCTGCCCATGAACAATTCCAGCCTCGTGATACCTTTGATGCATATCACGTGGGCTTCCCATGTATAAGAAGGAGGTAGAATAACCCGCTAATACTCATGCACAAAGTCGCACACAAACCATTTTCAAACATAATTTAGGAGGCGAAATCACAAAAACAAAATAGAGATGTCGGTTTTGGATATATTTGACAAAAATGAAGTTTCATATGGAAATGTAAGGCATAAAACTATCTTATTGGAGAAAAAAAACATAAAAAGAAGTTTAAATGGAGTCCATGAACCCTCTCATCAACTTATGTTTAACTTGAAAAGAAATAACGAAGTTGGATGGTTTCAAATATAAATTCTTGTGACATATTAGTGATGGTTGTCAAGTAACTTCATGTCATATCACTAAGTTGTATAGGAACTAGTTTAATTATTACAAGTGACTAAAAATCTTGTTCTACAAAAAGTATATCAAATAACTTGAGTGCTCTTGTCTAAGATTCATGCTCACTATTTTAGGGGTAGTTGTCAGGACCTGATGCAGAGTCTGTATGGAAATGTGATCGCGGTCTAAGCTTTTTTGTTAAGTTGTATGGACTATCGGAGATTTGAACATAAGTAATTTTATGAAAGATGGATTTCTAACATGAGAACCATTTTCGCAAGACATATCATGACATGTCCTTCACAATTATATGCATAGTTAAAACATATGATTTCAATTCCGGGACACCTAAGATTTGATGCATTGTTTCTTGCCCATTTTAGAGCCATAAGAATAGTTTGAAAAGATTTTTTTGTATTTGCATCTAAGGAATCAGAAACACGACTGCAATCAGCTCGGAATGTTCTCTTGTTATCTGAACCTATATCAATCGCATTGTGGAAATCTTCACCATAATTGTGGACCATCGTCTTCTTTGTAGTAGTTTCCACCATGTAAAGAATCGATTTGGTTTTCTCGAATCTAATGTCATAAATCAGTTTTGTTAGAAGGCATTTATTAGTAAAAATCGTTTCGCCGATTTGAGGTAAATTCGTTAGGTGAGTAGCGGAAACTTCAAACCCTAAACAAATGCCGCACGTGAGCACTTTATAGGTTCGAGAGATCAAATGCAAGTCCTACCTAAACCAAGAAACAGCCGGTAGTTTCGGACTTGCTTGAGTCACAAAAGTGGAGGAGAAGGGTTAATTTGGGAGGGAAGCAAAAAAGGTGTTGAGAGTATTATCTCGACTTGTATGAGAAAGTGAAAGCTTAGGAAGCTTGCAAGGGATGAAAGCTTTTGGGAGAGCTTGCAAGTTGCCTTTACGAGAGTGTACATTATTTTTCTACGTAAAGAGACTTGTTGTCGGTGGAAATAGAGTAAGACCTATTTATACAAGTAAGATTAACAACGTCTGGCCTCATGAAGGAATAAAGTAAGGGTGAAATAATGGGAGGAGGGTGGTAACCGTATGGTTTAATGGGTGAAAAAACGTTTTCACCATTATTTCCCTTTTATTTGTGGCTTTATTCCTTTCACGCTTTCTTAATGTGAGTAATTACGCTACCCATCTTTGTGACCGCAAAACCAAAACCCTAAAGAAGCATCCCAGGTTTGTGTTGATGTCGAGTGTTGGTTGCATCTTGATGTCAAGTGGCGGCCTTTAGTGAGCGCGTGTGGCATGTGCGGAATGCCTTGGTGGTAGGTTGCACGGTTTGCAAGTTAGGTTACAGTGTGTGTTTGGCATGTGCGGAATGCCTTGGTGGTAGGTTGCATGGTTTTGCAAGTTAGGCTACCAAGCGTGTGTTGCATGAACCAATGGCATGTACCTGGAATGCCTTGGTGGTAGGTTGCCACGGTTTTGCAAGTTAGGCCACCCCAGTGTGTG
This sequence comes from Papaver armeniacum, assembly GCA_023531295.1. NCBI lineage: Eukaryota > Viridiplantae > Streptophyta > Magnoliopsida > Ranunculales > Papaveraceae > Papaver > Papaver armeniacum. Next base: position 16,313 of record JAJJWW010003326.1, read on the forward strand.
TTTGGCATGCGGAATGCCTTGGTGGTAGGTTGCATGGTTTGCAAGTTAGGCTACCAGCGTGCATGTTGGCATGTGCCAATAAACGGCAATCACAGCCATGTTTACCTAGTTACCAGTCTTACGAGCCTAGGGCGTTATATTTGGCGTGCCAATGGCATATCAGCTTGGAAATATGGTCATGCGATACGTATTGAATGTGCGATGACACTGATCTGGTCGTGGTGACCTAATTCATGATCTTACAAAAACTCGCTATATTTGGCGCCCAAGGCATGGCCTTGGAAATATGGCTTACACCACGTGTTGGCATGTCCCAATGGCACGTGCGAAGCCATGTTAACCTAGTTGCAAGTCTTGCAAACGGGGTGCTATATTTAGGCGTGAGCTTAAGGCATAGCGGCTTGAAAATATGGCATCACGACCACGTGTTTGCATGTGCCAATGGCACGTCGGCCATGTTGACCTAGTTGCAAGTCTTGCAAGCCTGAGGCGCTATATTTGGCGGCCAAAGGCATAGCGTGTTTGAAATATGGCTGAGACATGTGTTGGCATGTATGCCAATAGCACGTTATGCCATATTGACTGCTTGCAAGTCTTCCCATGACCTAGGCGCTATATTTAGCATGGAGCCAAAGGCATAGCGGCAAATGGAACATGCGACACGTGTTAGCATGTGCGATGGCATGTGCGGCCATGTTGACCTAGTTGCAAGTCTTGCAAGCCTGGGCGCTATATTTTGTGGGCCAAAGGCATAGCGGCTTGGAAATATGGCTTCACGACACGTGTTGGCATGTGCCCGATCAGCACGTACTGACCATGTTGACCTAGTTGCAAGTCTTGCAAGCCTAGGGCGCTATATTTGGCGTAGGCCAAAGGCATAGCGGACTTGGAAATATGGTTTGCGACACGTGTTATGTGCCAATGGCACGTCGGTATGTTAACTGGTTGGAAGTCTTGCAAACCTAGGGCACTATATTTTAAGTGGGCCAAGGCATGACTTGGCAAATATGGCTTGCGACACGTGTTGGCATGTGCAATGGCACGTCGGCCATGTTGACCTAGTTACCAGAGTAAGTCTTGCCGCCTAGGCGCTACATTTGGCGTGGCCAAAGGCATACGGCTTGGAAATATGGGTTGACACGTGTTGGCATGTGCGATGGCACGTGCGGCCATGTTGACCTAGTTGTGTAAAGTCTTGCAAACCTAGGGCTGTAGAGACATTTGGCGTGGGCAGGCATAGCGGCTTGGAAACATGGCTTGTGACACGTATTTGGCATGTACCCAATGGCACGTGCGGCCATGTTTCCCTAGTGCAAGTCTTGCAGCCTAGGGCTAGCATATATTTCCGTGGGCCAAAGGCATAGCGTCTTGGAAATATGGCTGCGACACGTGTTGGCATGTGCCAATGGCACGTGGCGGCCATGTTGACCTAGTTGTAAAGCTCTATGAGCTTTAGGGCAACTATATTTCATGGGCCAAAGGCATAGCGACTTGGAAATATGGTCTGCTTAGTATTCTGCAATGCCAATAGCACGTGCAGCCATGTTGGGACCTAGTTGCAAGTCTTGCATGCCTCAGGCGCTATTTAGCGTGGGCCAAAGGCATAGCTGACTTGGAAATATATTACGACACGTGTTGGCATGTGCCAATGGCACGTGACCATGTTGACCTAGTTGTAAGTCTTGCAAGCCTAGGCGCTATATTTGTAGCGTGGGCCAAAGGCATAGCAGCTTGGAAATATGGCTTGCGACCACGTGTTGGCATGTGCCAATGGCTTTTGTCATGGCCATGTTGACCTGGTTACAAGTCTTACGAGCCTAGAAACGTATATTTAGCGTGGGCCAAGGCATGCATGACTTATATTCTTTGCCATGGTCACGGGGTCACGACTGGTTTAGCACATTGTTCCATGGTGCGCGAGTGCGTCTTGGTTTAGCATACGTTGCCATGGTGCCTTGAGTCGGCTTGGTTTGACATGGTTGCCATGGTGCGGGTGCTGACTTGGTTTGGCATTGTTGCCATGGTGCGAGGTGCGACTTGGTTTGGCATTGTTGCATGGTGCGAGGGTCATTGACTTGGTTTGGCATTATTGCCATGGTGCGTGATATCGAGCTTGGTTTGGCATTGTTGCCATGATCGCTGAGAATCGCGACTTGGTTTGGCATTGTTGCCATGGTCTGCAGAATGCAGCTTGGTTTGGCATTGCTTGCCATGTGTCTTTGATGTGCGGCTTGGTTTTGGAATTAGGGTTTTGTGTGAAAACCCTAATTTGGTATTTTGAAAAAATACCCCTATTAATTATTACACCGAGTTAAATGCTCTTAGTTAATGTGTTGCGGGTAACACTAGGTCTTGTCGGGTTTTACGATTTTACCTTGTTTAAAAACCACCATCAACATTAAGTCCCCCGCTTTAGCTCGGAGCAGGGGCTTTGTTGAGAGTAAGCATAAGATGGTGACAAACTATCAACAACAAACGTAAAGAGAATTGAGGAGGCTTGTCGACCTTTATAAATTGTATTGGAATCCTTGCCTCGGTAGTAGTTTGCACAAATGAGTCGGGTGGCCTGATTAGTGGGGCAGGTCGACTAGGCGGCGTTGGGAAGTTGGCGTGAGTTGGGAGCGAGTGTGTGTTGGTGGGACTAGGCGCAAAAGGTGTATGGAAGTTACGCGTGCTTTCCGGCGTGACTTGGGAAGGAAGCGTCTTTTGGTGGTGGGGCCAGCGCAAGGTGTGGAAGTGTGCGTGCTGCAGTGTGACTTGGGAAGCAGGCGTGCGCTGGTGGGACCAGCACCAAAGTGTGGAAGGCATGCGTGCTTACGGGCGTGACTTAGGAAACCCGAGCGTCTTTGGTAGTTGGACCCAAGCGCAGGTGTGCGTGCTTGCGGGCGTGGCTTAGGCGGTTATTGGGCGGTCAGTGCGGTGGTGGTGCAGCTTGGGCGACGTTGGGAAGTTGGCGTGAGTTGGGAAACTGGCGTGCTATTTGGTGTGACATGTAAACAAGGAGGAGTAGGTGTTTCTACGAATAGCAAGAGTTTCCTTGTTTTGCCTTTATTGCGCCATACGGGCTTCAATCAGGGCATTATCCATGCTAAAATCAAAAGCGTTATATCCCCTCATTGCTTCCTTTCCTTTTTTAGGTTCCAGTGTTCATACCCAACGTAATTACATCATCTCCTCGTTTGAGAAAGGGTTCTTCTTGTTGAGTTTTCTCTCTTTGTCATGTCCATTGAGAGACAGACCATCTTATAACCATCCGGGTTCTCCGGTGGGCGCGAGGTCGACTGGGCAAGAGCATCAACAAAAGGTTATCGGGTTAAGAAAATCATTGGTATGTTTTCTTCTTCTTTGGTGGGACCGACGTACGCTTTACGGCTTGTTTGATGAATGGAAAATTTTCCTTTTGTGATGAGATATCCCGGGTTGGAGCATGCATTATCGAAGAGGATGACCTAGTCGTTTCCTCCCCTTCAAATCCAGCCTTGTTATTCCTCACGGACTTGGAACGCCTGATTTAGGGATCTCTTGTCATGAATACCCTATGCGGGTTCGTCGTTTGAGACTCGTATGAGGTGTCTCTCCAAATTATCGGAATGTTGGCGGTTTTCACAGTGCAGGAAAGAATTCGTGGTCCTTTATATGAGGATATGGAAGACATACGGCCATATCGCTACCGAGAGCATAGTGAAGTGTTGTTCGTCAGCCTTGGTTTAAGTAGTGAGGAACTTGTCTTTTGCGATGATTGTTGATATAGAGAATTTGTCCATCCGTCTTTGCTGCGGTGAGGCAAAGTGGTATCAGCGAGTGAGGGGCAACAATTCTTGGTTGGATATGTAATCGGGAGAGACTACATTATCGTGGTAACAAAGTAGGTTGTTTGATATTCTATGGGCTTAGTGGTAAAAGGATTAATTGGATCATGTAGCGTGAGCAAACTTTGCGGGGAAGGAGTGGCTTTGGAAGTGACGTTGAAGTGAATCATTGTGGAAAATGTCGATCGCGCGTAGCCACGGAAGAACATTGATGCGGAGCTGCCGGAGAGAATGTTGGAACGACGTCTTGCAACTTTTGAGCCTTGACGGTTACCATTTTGAAGTCGGAGTCCGGCGTCACGTTCTGTCAAACTCGACATCCCTCAAGAGAACAGAGGTTAGAGTCCCCGGTTTCATCTATCGATCGTGCTTTTAGGAGAGGTTGGGGTTTGGGAATCCCTAGGCTAGAGCCAAATGGCTTTGCTCTGATGTAGTGGTTGAGGGGTGCAAAATATGTCTTGGCCTTCCTTGGAGAAACATAGAATCTCACATAAATGTTTCATCATGGATCTCGACTTTGTGGGTGAAGTTCCCATTGAAAGGGTCCTTGACGGAGAAGGGTCTCTGTAAACTCGGGGAGAGTTGTTGATTTCCCTTTCTTCGATTTTTGAAGTCTTTCCTGATCTTCATGTGTGACAAAAATTGGATTGCTTATCCCCTTTCTTTGGGCGTCCGAGAGCAATGCGAGCCTCTTCATCTATAAAAACGATACGTCCTGTGAAGTATCTTTTGTCTTTTCATCATCCGGCAGTGCTAAAGAAGGTCGACTTCTTAGGATCTTCGATATCTTGCCACGATGGTGGATGGCATCTCTGGTGACGGTTGGTTGCCATGCTTGAATAGCGAATTTAGGGTGGGGCGGGCAGCTCTGCAGTTGCGGTGATCGTAGTGTATCGTGCGAGAGATGACCACGGTTTGATCGAAGTTCTGGACCCATGGCGTTATTCGAACCATGCAAGGATGGTCTTTGGAAGGGCGCAAGTTGTTAGCGGAAGGATGCAATATTAGCACGGAGCAGTCTGCATGGTGCGTGTGCATGTGCTGGCATGTGTGCAGTAGCGTGTACGTAGCGCTTGTGGCCTTCTTTCTTTCTTCTTGTTTCTTCTTTTGAAAAATGTCCCCAACTCAAGTTCGCGGAGAATCAGGTTCGGAGGGATGATTAAGGGTAGAGCCATGAAAACTTGCCTTTGGTGACCACCGTGGTGACTTGGAGACGGGCGTTGGCCAATTTGCCGGGCACAGATGTGGCTCAAACGGCGGATGATTCTACGATGGTTCTTGTCGTAGACATGGAAGACCACTTTTTATGAGTCGTGGAGGCGGTGCGGGGCGCCTTTTTTGATCCTCCGTACTTGGTTCCTTATCTGAGGTCATGTCTTTGGTTATTGACGTGTTGTCTGGTAAGCACGAGGCGTTAATACGAACCGGGGAAGTACGGACATATGGCCACAATGACTGACCAAAGTCACTAATCGATTTTGCAGTTAAGCGTGTGGAAGAGGCTTTATCTTCATCGAGGATATGCGTGAGGTATTTGGTCACACCGTTTTTGAAGACGTTATTGCCGATTTGGGAGCACCATCGCGACGCAGCGTGAAAATGAGTTCAACACTTCGTGGTTTTGTCGAAGGCCTTCTTTGAGATCCAAAAGTTGAAAGATCACAGCCCGAAAGCCTAGCCCGAGGAGATTGCCTGAGGAGGTGGAACTTCGAAGCTTTCAAGATGTTGTTATGAAAGAAGGCGGCTCTTGAAGATGCAAAGTTGACTTTCTCCAAGAAGAAGCATATACTGTTGGATGATTTTCCTTGAACGTTTCTCCGTTAAACTTTCATTTAGGTTCTTTTTTTTGAAAGACATATTGGATGTCAGTTCAAAACTTGACCTTTGATGACATTTGGTAGCTTTTTAGGGTATTGGATTATTTACGGGATGAATGGTTTGATAATATGACTACGATTATGTTTTGGGGAAATGAATATTGCTTTTATGAAGTGTGTGCTAGCAATAGGCACAAGACTCGATAGTATGACGGTTTACTAAGAACCTAAAAATAGATTGTATATCTTGCCCGATCCGAATTTACTCACTTCAGGTTTTGCGAACACGCCCCTCTCCATGTAAAAGGCGGTTTCTTTGGCCAGTTTCTTTGGTAGCATACGTGAGTCCCCAATCGGCTGGTAGCATCTTAAATGAGTCCCAGTGGTTGAGTAATAGCATCTTCAGCAAGTCCCAGTTTTCTTGTGTAGTTTTTACAACTAGTGGCAGGTCTTACGGTAGTTGAGTCGGATTGAGTCGCCTTCCCCTACCATCTTGACATCTGGGTGAAGAACGGAGATCGACGATCACGATATTGTAGCCAATAGATCAATCCTCCCACGTGAGTACGCCAATTGTTTATGGGTAAAATCGTTACGCCGATTTCGGTAAATTCGGTAGGTGGTGAAACTGGTTCAAACCCTAAACAAATGTGCTGCGTGAGCACTTTATAGGTTCGAAGATCAATCATGCAAGTCCGGCCTAAACAGAAATGGCAGTTCAGGACTTGCTTCCAGTCCAAAGTGGAGGAGAAGGGTTGATTTGGGGAGGGAAGCAAAGAAAGGTGTTGAGGAGAGTCGTAGTATCTCGAGCTTATGTCTGTAAAGTGAAAGCTTAGGAAGCTTGCAAGGGATGAAGCTTTTGGGAGAGCTTGCAAGTTGCCTTCTACGAGAGTGTAGTATTTTCTCTGGCCGAGACTTGTCATCTGGTGGAAATAGGTAAGACCTATTCATACATGCGAGATTAAAAAGTGCCACCCTAGCTCATGAAGGAAGAGAGTAAAGGGTGAAATGGAGGAGGTGGTAACCGTATGGTTTAATGGGTGAAAACGTTTTCACCATTATTTTATCTTTTATTTGACGATTTATTCCTTTTCACACTTTCTTAATATGAGCGTAGTGTATGCTGCATCTTCATCCCGCCAAAACCAAAACCCTAAAGAAGCATCCCCAGTTTGTGTTGATGTCTCGAGTGTTGGTTGCATCTTGAGTGCAAGTGGCGCTGCTAGTGGCGCGTGTGGCATGTAATGGCATGTGCGAATGCCTTGGTGGTAGGTTGCACGGTTTGCAAGTTAGTGTTACCAGCGTGTGTGTTTGGCATGTGCGATAATGGAATGCCTTGGTGGTAGGTTGCACGGTTTGCAAGTTAGGCTACCGGCGTGTGTGTTTGGCATGTGCCAATGGCATGTGCGGAATGCCTTGGTGGTAGGTTCCACGGTTTGCAAGTTGAGCTACGTGTGTGTTTGGCATGTCTGAAATGCCTTGTGGTAGGTTGCACGGTTTGCAAGTTAGGCTTGGCATGTTTGGCATTTGCCAATGGCACGTACAGCCATGTTGACTAGTTGCAAGTCTTGCAAGCCTAAGGCGTTATATTTGGCGTGGGCCAATGGCATAGCGGCTTGGAAATATGGTCTGCGATATCGATGTTAGCATGTGCCAATGGCACGTCTGGCCGTGGTGACCTAGTTGCAATCTTTCAAGCCTAGGGGCGCTATATTTGGCTTGGGCCAAGGCATAGCGGCTTGGAAATATGGCTTGCGACACGTGTTGGCATGTGCCAATGGCACGTGCGCCATGTTAACCTAGTTGCAAGTCTTGCAAGCCTGTGGCGCTATATTTGGCGTGGGCCAAGGCACAGCGGCTTGGAAATATGGCTTGCGACGTGTTGGCATGTGCCAATGGCACGTGCGGCCATGTTGACCCTAGTTGCAAGTCTTGCAAGCCTAGAGGCGCTATATTTAGCGTGGGCCAAAGGCATAGCTGACTTGGAAATATATTTCATAACACGTGTTGGCATGTGCCAAATGGCACGTGCTGACCATGTTGACCTAGTTGCAAGTCACCAAGCCTAGGCGCTATATTTGGCGGTGGGCCAAAGGCATAGCGAGCTTGGAAATATGGCTTGCGACACGTGTTGGCATGTGTGGCCATGTTGACCTAGTTGCAAGTCTTGCAAGCCTAGGGCGCTATATTTGGCGTGGGCCAAAGGCATAGTGATGTGACTCAATAATGTTGTAGAAAGTGGTAGTAAGGTTGTCGTTCACTCGGACTTGATGAGATTGATTTTTTAAGAATTAATAAAAGAAAATGATAAAAATACAGAATATATACAATTTATGTCACAAGATGGAGAGATGTCTGGGACTCGGGATTCAGCCAAACTCATAACATAAGGTTCAATTTATTTATTCTCTGACAATTAAAGCTCGATAAACAAAATAACACCGACTCTTATTTTTGCCAAGGTAGACTCTCAAAAGATTAATTGTATCCTAGCATAGATTATCTAAACAAAGCATAACCTATCTAATTGAATAACAACCAATTTAATCAAATCATAATTCTATTTTAATTAGTGCAAAAGTCAAATAGAGAAATTAATTAAAATTACCCATGTATGAAATTTGTCTTCCTCCGTTGTCCCAGTGATGGGTTCTAGCTCATCATGTTGGAAACACGCTCAAAATCCATTTTTATTGCTCAAAGGAGGTGTACAAATGATGAAATGGAGAAAATAATGAAAATCGAGAGTTTGCAACGATTATACGTGTTGCAAATACATTATAAGGAATGATAAAACCGTTACTTCTTTTAAGTCTGCCCCCTCCGGTATTACGACCCTCGACTAAGTGTCGTAGACACTGTATAGGAACGACTGCCTCTGGTGGTCCGTTCTTCGTGTTCTTGGTGCAGCAGCAGAGAAAAAATGGTGCAACTTCGATTTTTGGCTCTGTTCGTCTCCCAAACTATCCCCAACTCTCCTATGCCTTTGCCTTGACCCAGACAACCTATTTATACCTTTTTGGACCAAGAATCCTCCTCATTAATCCAAGATATCCTCCCATCACTCGGCAGAAAAGATATTATTCTCGTAAAATATTCTTTCTTTTTTTTTTGTAGCGACGCTAATGTCTGTATCAATACAACCTTCCTTATTAAGCTATTTGCGCTCCTTGGCTGACCGGGCTCTATCCAAACACGAGCAAATCGTGTAATCCGTGAATATCCCTTTAGTCACATGTGTGCCCTGATTTCTTCCCTAGGATTATCCAGCCAAAACTAATCGAACAAAGGCCTATCTGCATTTACTGTTATGCTCCAACAAAGCTTCCCAACCAATTTGACCATTGAATCTCCCTATAACACGTCCAAAATCCAAACAAAAATCTTGATGATGTGAATATTTTCCGTCAAAACACAATTTTTCAAACGAAGGAGAAGGTCACCCCTTAACCAGCAGCTGGGGTGCGAATATCAACAAGGGTGCCCCTTAGTAATTGGGTTACCCCTTATCCAAAGTGGGAGTCAGAATATCAAATGTCCTCAGGGGTGTTCCGAGCAACTTTTCGAGCCGAATTTTCAAAAATATTTATTTCAAAAATACCTAAAAATACATAAAAACACAATATTAGTACAAAAATCGAGTTCCAACAATACCAACACTGAGGATAATTCGGACACAAAATGTGTCTATCAAATACCCAAAAGCCGATTATTTGCTAGTCCTAGAGCAAATTTATTCTAGAAAATAAAAATCATTTGAACCCTAGGTGGCCCTAGTGGCGAGTGTTGTCTCAGGAGGAGTTTGAAGTGTACCCACAAAACCTCGTATACAATTGGTCACAAGTATCCAAAGAGCTATGAGGACATACAAATTCTCAACTTTATCTCCAAGTGGCTAGAATGCCAGGAAATTAATGGTGTCGACTCAAAAGTTTTGAAGAAAAGGGAGACACATCGCAACACCGCTAGATAAAGAGATATTCCGCTACCACAGCGCCTAGATAAACATTGTAAGATCGTCCGTACGATTTTAAGTGGACTAAGATTAGAGAGAGAAAAGATGAGGGACATCTACGCTGCTGGACTAATTACGTGTGATGAGTTAAACCGATCTTTAGAAAGATCTTGTGCAGATTGAAGCGGACTAACAAAGCAACCAAATGTATTTTCTTGACTCTCTCATAGTGCTTAGTAAAACAACGTCTTCTTCGGTCTTCAGTTTGATGATAAACTCTTGAACCTCGTAGAACCTTGACAATTAACTCTTCTCTTTGATTTTCTTGCTTGACATAAAAATTTCTACTTCCTATGGCCTTATTGAACAAAAACTAATTATAGAACAAAAAGGAACGTAATGATGATTTCATTTTTTTTTTTTTTTTTTTTTTTGGAAACAAAAATTTACATGGCCATCACAGAAGGAATTTAACACTTGGATCTTCGCAACTTGTAATGTCTTAGTATCATGAACTTCAATAACTTATATCATTTGATTTTTCTTGCTCTTATAACTTCTTGTAACCCTTGATTTTGAATTGATTTTCTATTGTTGCTTTTAAACCTAAAACGTCTTCCACTTTCTTTATAGATTTTGATGTCGCTCCGTTTGTCGATGATGATAAGTTTCTACTGAGAGAGAGTTGTAATCTAGTAACTAAGACTACATTGTGAGGTTTCTTTGTCTTTCTGGCATTTCCTGACCTACTTGCCTTTCTATCATGGATGGTTAGGTCCATCGCGTTACCACTTATAAAAGAAACAAGTTCTCTCATGAATTTCAAGGATCTCAATGTCTTTTTCTCTAATGTCTCAATAGATTGTTATCCCTAGCATTCCAATTTCTATCTTTTCGGTGAGAACAGTTATGTAAACTTAGCTAACGGATACCATGTGACGCTAGAAGTTTCAAAAATGCAAGTAAAAAGTTTCTCCCATACCCAAACTTGGAAATCTAACATTGTCCTCAATGTTAAAGATGAAATTAAAAACATGAACAAGGGGAAACTGTTACCATCTGAAGCAAAGAGTTTAAGGAAAAATATTACCGTGTTGCAAGAACATGGGTTACCTCCCAAGAAGTGCTAAGTTTAAAGTCTTGACCAGGACATTGGAAAGGATTAGTCACCTCGAAGAATCATATAGAAGCAGTCGGAATAACTGCGGGTCATCTGGATCAAAAGTGCTAACCACAAAAGAAGAGGAAACTGCCACAGAGCAGGAAGATATCCAACACACCCTCATATATTTTTTGTTTAAGACAACTACATCCCAGTTTTTGGTTTGGTTCAGGCTCTATAAAAGGTCAAGATAAAAGCTTTCATTGGCTGGATTTCCTCAAAGGCAGGATCCTGAAAATCAGGTTCTAGAGTCTGGAAATACTCGATTAAGAACTTAGAAGCAAATAACAATAATCTGAATAACTGGGGATCCTCTAAGTCAATCAGACTTGACTCACACAGTTGACACGGTAGTGGTCATTCTTAAGCAAAATGTATGGAAGCCCTAATCTCCCAAAGTAATTAGGTTTAGTCTAAAAACTTAATAATTGACACATCCGAAACTTATATGTTCCCACAATTGGAAGGAAGGTTTTGGTGGGAAAACAAAGTCAATCATGGTATCGTAGCTTGGGTTAACCACATCAACTTGAGAGGATGGGTTTCTAACAACCCGAACTTCCTTATGGACACAACTAGGTTAGGAAAAAGTGTATGAAGATAATCTTTTAAAATGGTTGAGGCACATATGTTAAGTCCCAAGTTAGGACTTTTCTAAGAGTTAAAGCACATGGAGAATGATAATCACCCCCAAACTTAGAGTTTTAGGTGTCTCTAGAAAGACTAGTCACAACTTCCCTAATTTCAAGGTCATCTGATTTTGAAAATGGTCAATTGATTCTTTTAAGTCGGTACATCCTCACTCATCTCACGAGTTCATTTTCTTTTCTAAGTCTATTGTTTCTAAATCGCTAGACTCAAAATATACTCGTTCCTCTAAACCATCATTGGCTTCGTAATCAAAGGAAATACTACATAAATGCAAAAGCAGAGGTATCTAAGTCAAATCCTCGTCCTTTTGAATAGGTGAATAATTATTAAAATTATTTGGATTTAAACTAGAAATATTATCGTTATAAAGCTCAATTGGGTAACAATTTCCTGATCACTATGCCTATTTATTTCAAATTCTTCATCAACATTATCCTCATCATAATCATCATTATAATAATATGAAAATGGTTGAACCTCATCTAGACAATTAGTGTTTCCAATTTTATCTCGTCATCTTGATTATGTAAATAACTATCCTCATTTTAAATTTATTGGAAACACTAAGATTATCTAAGGCAGTTCCGTTCTGGGCCTCAAACAAAAGCTTTCAAAATCGACTCATATGACTTCATTATGGTATCGTGACTCGACTCACATGACTTCTTTAATGTATCGTTTCGACTCACATGACTTCCTTATTGAATCTAGGAAAGAAATTTTCGTCACATTGCTTTCATCCATAACTAAGTTATTCATTTTTTGCAAACTTACGTGTCGTCTCACCTAACTTACGTGTTGACTCTATTAGAGAGAATTTTGCTCGCATGACCGGGTGGCGTGTGGATCATAATTGGGATCACCATGGTATGACCCATAACCTTCAAAAGTTTGCGTTCCCAACCACTATTCACACTATGGTCATAAAAAGAGTGATGTCCATATTGTTCGAGTTGAATATTCATATTCATTGTGATGGCTATTATAATACTAGTTTGACATCCTAAGCTGCAAGGGAATTCTACACAAACACAAACAAGGTGACTCGACCACGGCAAACCTGCGATTTCTAGCAAACAAAAAACATGATGGCTCACTTAGATTGTTTTCTGACCGACTTTCTAATCCTTCGAAGAGAATTCGTTACAATCCCCAGCAAACCCCTCACGGGAATCAATCCGAGTTTAAGTAAGTTGAATAGGCGAGGTAAGCTGCGTGGATCTTTGATACCCAAGGCCTCACGCATTTACAAGGCGGCGGAGATCACGCATTCAACTCATAGAAACCATCATGAACTTCAAGTATGCTCAAAAGAGTAACCAATATCTTTCGACGACTTTCTATTAAGCTCGTTACCCTAGGTCTCGTTCTAGTCAAAATTTTAGGCTTAGGTTCGTGTTTGGTTTCGTTTTCTGGCGGGAAAGAAAACAGTGATGAAATCAGAACTCTTATCTTGTATGGCAGGTCCTTGCCCTTTACTAGAAATTAAAGCGGCCGATTCGGTTCCTCGACATATATTCACACGAAATCATCCGAAAACCTTGATGACAGGATTCACGGTGTTTAGAATTCTTACCTCCCGTCCGGATGGGGGATGAACCGTTGAAGTCGGAAACGGCCACGACTCTATGCGGCGTGCACGAACCTCGAGGCGAAGCGATATCGTGTCGTCGTCCTTCCACAATGCGGTTTATATTTAAATAACCCTTCCTTAGGGTTTATAAAAAATGTCCAAAGGTCAAAAATAAAGTCCAAAATTAAGAAGTCCAAAAAATAAAAATAAAAATTACAAAAATAATTACCTAATTAGATTTCTAAAAATAAAAAAATTAATTACACTATATACAAAAATTTTCTTCTTTACTCCTTTAGATTTTCTCTGTTCTTTCCTTCTTTGGCTTCTTTACTTTTCAACACTTTTTCTTTCTCATAAGCTTCGCACCAAATCTGAAAGCAAATAGAAAATACCAAAACGCGTAAAAAGGAACAAAAAAAATAAAAACCTAAAAACAAATCTATACACAAGTCCGCGTCGGCGACGCCAAAAATTGATAGTTTATTTTCAATGATGTTGTAGTAAGAAAGGTTGTCGTTCACTCGGACTTGATGAGATTGATTTTAAGAATTAATAAAAGAAAATGATAAAAATAGAATATATACAATTTATGTCACAAGATGGAGAGATGTGGGTTCGAGTTCGGCCAAACTCATAACATAAGGTTCAATTTATTTATTCTCAACAATTAAAGCTCAATAAAGAAAATAACAAGCTCTTATTTTTGCCAAGGTAGACTCTCAAAAAGATTAATTGTATCCTAAGCATAGATTATCTAAACAAAGCATAACCTATCTAATTGAATAACAACCAATTTAATCAAATCATAATTTATTTTAATTAGTGCAAAAGTCAAATAGAGAATTAATTAAAATTACCCATGTATGAAATTTGTCTTCCTCGTCGTCCCGGTGATGGGTTCTAGATCATCATGTTGGGAAACACGCTCAAAATCCATTTTTATTGCTCAAAGGAGGTGTACAAATGATGAAATGGAGAAAATAATGAAAATCGAGAGTTTCTGTGATTATACGTGTTGAAAATACTGTTACAAGAATGATAAAACCGTTACTTCTTTTAAGTCTGCCCCCTCCAGTATTTGACCCTCGACTAAGTGTCGTAGACACGTATAAGGAACGACTGCCTCTGGTGGTCCGTTCTTCGTGTTCTTGGTGCGGCAGCACAGCAGAGAGAAAAAATGGTGCAACTTCGATTTTTGGCTCATTCGTCTCCCAAACTATACCCAACTCTCCCTCCGCCTTGCCTTGACCCCATCAACCCTATTTATACCTTTTTGGACCAAAATCACTCCTCATTAATCCAAGATATCCTCCCATCACTTTCGTGAAAAGATATTATTCTCGGGAAATATTCTTTCTTTTTTTTTTTTTTTGTGACACGCGTGTTATTATCAATACAACCTTCCTTATTAAGCTATTTCACGCTCCTTGGGCGGACCGGGCTCTATCAAACACGGCGAGAAATCGTAGTAATCCCGTGAATATCCTTTCCGCCGCATGTGTGCCCTGATTTCTTCCCTAGGATTATCCGGCCAAAACTAATCGAACAAAGGCCTGGGTACCAGCCCCTGTTATGCTCGACAAAGCTTCCCAGACAATTTCAACCATTGAATCTCCCTATAAACGTCCAAAAATCCAAACAAAAATCTTCGAGTGATGTGAATATGTTCTAAAACACAATTTTCAAACGAAGGAGAAGGTCACCCCTTAACCAACGGTGGGGGTTAACGAATATCAGCAAGGATGCCCCTTAGTAATTGGGTTACCCCTTATCCAAAGTGGGGAGTCAGGATATCAAATGTCTCCGGGGTGTTCAGAGCAACTTTCGAGTCAGATTTTCCAAAAATATTTATTTCCAAAAATACCTAAAAATACATAAAAACACAATATTAGTACAAAAATGAGGTTGACAATACCAACATCCCGAGGACAATTGAGACACAAAAAATGTGTCTATCATCATAGCGGCTTGAAATATGGCTTGCGACACGTGTTGGCATGTGCCAATGCACGTGCGGCCATGTTTGACCTAGTTGCAGTAAGTCTTCAAGCTAGGGCTATATTTGGCGTGGGCAAAGGCATAGCGGCTTGAAATATGGCTTACTGAGCATGTGTTGGCATGTGCGGTCGGCACGTGCGGCCATGTTGACCTAGTTGTAAGTCTTGCAGAAGCCTAGGGCGCTATATTTGGCGTGGGCCAAAGGCATAGCGGCTTGGAAAATATGGCTTGCGACACGTGTTGGCATGTGCCAATAGCACGTGCGGCCATGTTGACCTGGTTGCAAGTCTTGCAAGCCTAGGGCGCTATATTTAGCGTGGGCCAAAGGCATATCGCTTGAAATATGGCTTGCGACACGTGTTGGCATGTGCCAATGGGGCGTCGTCCATGTTGAACTGGATTGTAAGTCTTGCAAGCTAGGCGCTATATTTGGCGTGGGCCAAAGGCATAGCGGCTTGGAAATGGCTAACTGCGACACGTGTTGGCATGTACCAATAGCACGTCTTGCCATGTTGACTTAGTTGCAAGTCTTGCAAGCCTAAAGTACTATATTTGGCGTGGGCCAAAGGCATACGCTTGGAAATATGGCTTGCGACACGTGTTGGCATGTGCGTAGCACGTGCGGCCATGTTGACCTAGTTGTAAGTCTTACAAGCCTAGGTAGCTATATTTGGCGTGGGCCAAAGGCATAGCGGCTTGAAATATGGTTTGCGACACGTGTTGTCATGTGCGATGGCACGTGCGGCCATGTTGACCTAGTTGCAAGTCTTGAAGCCTGAGGTAGCTATATTTGGCGTGGGCCAAAGGCATAGCGACTTGGTATTCTTGCCATGGAGTGCGAGGGTGCGGCTTGGTTTGGCATTGTTGCCATGGCGCGCAATATGCGGCTTGGTTTGTCGTTGCCATGGTGCGCGAGTGCGGTAGTTTGGCATTGTTGCCATGTGCTGGCAGTGCGGCTTGGTTTCGCATTGTTGCCATGGTCCAGATATGCGGCTTGGTTTAGCATTCTTTGCCATGATCGGAGAATGCGGCTTGGTTTGGCATTGTTGCCATGAGTCATGATATCACGGCTTGGTTTGGCATTGCTGCCATGATGCGCGAGAACGCGACTTGGTTTGGCATTGTTGCCATGGTCTTGATGTGCTTGGCTTGGTTTTGGAATTAGGGTTATGTGTGAAAACCCTAATCGGTATTTTGAAAAAATATACTATTAATTATTTACACCGAAAGTTAAATGCTCTTAGTTAATGTGTTGCAGGTAACACTAGGTCATGAGGTTTTACGATTTGACCCCTTGTTTAAAAACCACCATCAACAAGAACACATAAGTTTTTAAATCTTAAATTATAAGAATTTACATACGGACGATACATTAACTTTTTGTAGCATATATGCATAGTATGCTCGATGACTTATCCTTTTAGCATTATCACCAAAATCGTCAAATCCCATCCAAAACTTCCATAAGGATGGAATAGGATATTGTAATGGATCGTAGAAACATGTTGTGTCTGGAACATTCATCAATTTCGAGGAGAAATGCATTATTAGATTTTGCTTCGATCAATCATTAGTGGAGACTACCCGTATTTATATCATAGGAGGCACCGACCAGAAATTTTTCCATCTATCTAAAGAGCTTTCTTTTGAGTGTGTGTCACCGTACGTTAATTCCGGGTAGAATGGTGAGCTACTCAATCTCCCACCAATAAGCACTACTCTTTGATCTCTTGAGTGCTAATTTTGTCAATCATAAGGGTGACGTCTATAGATGAAAACCTCCTTCTTGTGATTCGATTTGCAGTTAGCACCATTCTCTCTCGACAACAACGGATCCATAGAAACACATCATCATCAACAAGGAGCAACATAAAAATCTACAAGGAAAGTTGAACACGTTCAAGGTTTACAAGCAACGGAACGAAAAAAAAGAGCAAATTTCAAATACAAGTAAAGCAACATACAAAGAGCAGATTTTTACATATTTGTTGAGCACTTACAATACAATGAGCATAATTATATATACAAGTATGAAGACTTATTTTGAGAGCAAAGAAAATTAAAAGGTGAGAATTGTTGAAGTTTATGATTTCGAGACGATACAAGTTGTGAAGAATCAAGTGGTAAAATACTTCTCCCACGGCCACGGTTTGTTTTCACTTGTTTTATTTCTTTTGTTTTTCTGAAAAATAAAATAAATGAAAATTTCATTAAAAAAAAAAAAAAAAAAAAAAACTAGCGAAATATTTGTTTTGTTATTATTTAATAAGCCGTGGGGAAGGAAAATCTATAAGGAAGTTTCAAGCGACAAGAATTTAAGGTAAAAAGAGTTACAAATTGTTAAAGGATTTATGAAATTCGAGAGTTTATCACCAATAGTTGAAGCTTGAAGACAAAGACCAAGAAGATAAAGACGAGGAGCGGAAAAGACGTTTATTGGATGCCGTGAGAGTGGTGTTATCATAATTGGCGATCGGATGAAGGTGATTAAGTAATCTCATCCTCGATAATAATGGTTGATTTCCTTTCTTAGAGGTACAATCGTCATTGAAGAGAAATGGAAGAAATCGAAGATGGGTTCGATCTTTGAAGAGATGTAGATCTTGTTATTTGTTCTTGAGAGATTCGAAATGAGTTATGTGTACTGAACTGTGGTTGATTGAACTGAAAAGAATTGTTGGTGGATTGAGTATGAAATCGATGGATTTGAAGTGGGTTTTGAATTAGAGTTTGAATACTATCTTTGTTGACAACCACGGAGATGAAGAAATTGATAGGTTTGAAATTTGAATCAGAATGTGAAAAATTACAAGGAAGATATGAGTGGGATGAAAGATAAATGACAGATGTGGTTAGGGTTCTCAAACAGAAAGTACAGGGTCGAACCTGAGATGGAATTTGAGATCTCATAAAAGGGTTTGTGGTTTGAGTTTCTTTGTGATTGAAGGTTGAATCGGAGAGGAGAAGAAATAAGGTGCATGATGGAATTTTGTGGAGCAGTTGGTATTAGTGGTCTCTGGTGAAGATTGAAAGAATGGGGATGTGAAGCTGCAGCTGGATTGAGTATTGAAATGGTTGAAATCAGAGATGGGTTCTGGTGCTGATGGTAGCTGATCTTGGTGTTGATAACAATGTGAAGTAGCCAAAATGAATCTTTGAATGATGCCATGGGCGAGGAAACGTGATGGATCTGGTCATGTATCAAAATGGATTTGAGATTGCTGGGATATGTGCTGCTGCAATCGATTGAGAGAGATTAAAATGGGTTTTCATGAGCAAGACAACGGAGAGAAGAAGAGAATGTTGCGGTGCTACATCAAGCATCGGGAAGAGATGGTGATATTGTTATGAGCAACAGGGATGAGTGAGAGTTCCGATTCAGTGCTTTATGAAGATGGAATCTTTGTGGGATATGGTTCCGTGAACCAAGATGGTGGTCTTGGTGATGAGTGAAGCTCTGTTGATGTATGTTAGGATACAAGCCAGCAAGAATTGAAAAACAGATCGGCTGAAATTGGCTGAGCCGATCTATAAACAAGCGAACTTCACGGTTTTACGCTCCGGCGAGTTGACTCGATGAGTCCGAGAGCGATCAGCAACCGATCAACTCAACCTGGTTAAACCAATCGGCTGAGTTAGAAGTCGACTCGATGACTCACTCACTCGCCCCTTTGACCATTGACTAACAACTTGCCCATTTTTGATCATATTTGGCCCGTATCGAATCAGAATATTCCATTTCAATGGATGTAACTTCGTGGTGGCGACGACTTTTCTGGCCGGATTCAGGTGACCCCAAGGACTTTTCCGGCGATTCAAATAACAGATTTTTGTGTAGGTTTCTTTCATGGGTGTGAAGACTTAGATTTGAAAATTAAATGAAAATTTGTGAAGAATTCTCTAGAATCATCTAAACTCATGGGTTTGTGGAATTGGGTTCAAATTTGGAAAGAGAAGATGGAAGAGTTGAGAAAGGCTTGATTTGGAAATTGAATTGCTAAAGGAAAGGGTTCTATTCCTTGAAGAAGATTAGGAGAATATTGAAGCCTATAAATAGAGAAGTTTTCTACACATCTTTACACACCTCTACACACACAACACTTGTGTTTTTACTTTTCAAATTCTTCTTTCAATTATTTGTGTGAACTTGAAAAAAATTCTCTCTTTAATTATTTGTGTGAATTTCAAAAACATGAGTAGCTAATTTTCTTATTGATTGAGGATGAATTCCTAGTTCTTAACATGTTTTGAGTTTTGTTTCAATTCTATCTTGAAATTTTTCACATGATTATCGTTTACATCCTATTTATTATCTATTGTTTATGCTTTTCTTTGCTATTTTTCTTGTAAATTATGTATTTTACGCTTGTTTTGAGTTTTATAGCTACTATGGAGTCGCACGGAGGAAAAGAAGAAGAAAATTACTCGATTTGAAAAAAGGGCAAAATTGTCATTTCATGGGTGAACACTATTTGAAGCCCAACCAAGGTTAAGGGGCAACTCTTTTGGGAGGAATACTAGAAGAGTCCAGATAAGGTTAAGTGGGCTGCCATCAGGTTTACCCCGACCAGGATCTTAGAATAACCAACCCAATACTTAAACAATAAATCGAGAAGAGAATTCCCTTTCTCAATCATTCTCTCATTTCTGCTCCACCTGAAAGTGAGAAAAAAAAAGCCATAAATTCTGCTTTGTTAAAAATCGAGAAAATTGATTAGGGTTCGTGCAATTGAAGAGATGGTTTTTGTTGGTTGATAAACCGAGAGAGAAAAAGCGGTCGAAACCCAAATGAGAAATCGATGATAAATTAAAGTGTGGGTTGATTCAAGATTGAATCGGGGCGAGATGGATTAAGTCATGTTGTTGTTTGTGATGGGTTCTGTTAGTCGATTGAAGAACATAGGTTCGATAAATTTAGAGAAACTTGGTGGGTGTTGTTGATTGGTTCGGAGATGAACTCGGATAGAAATGGAGTTAAGAAAGAGAGGCGTCTACTTGTTACGTGAGTCCAGAGATTGAGAAGAACACTCAAAAATGGTGGTTGATATTCAACCAAGAGACGAAGAAAAAAGAGTTAATGGGTTTTGACTGAAAATGTTGTTGGTGGTCTCTGATAGAATGTTGAAGCTGATGCCATTGCCAGAACATGGAATGGAAGAATTAGAGAAGTCCATGGGTTTGAGTGGAAGAAGGAATTGAAGAAAGCAAGCTACTGGGGAGATTACGGAGAGGATGCATACATTCTTTGTTAATACCAGTCGAGATGGTCCGGTGATTGAATTATGGAAGATGAAAATTAGATCGAAATGAAATCAGGATGAATGGGTGTGTCTAAATTTGGATATAGTAAGCCACGGGGATTAGAAGTCGCTGATTGATTGCAATGGTTATGCAGTTTAATTAAGATATCGGAAGTTCTGGGGTTGGTCTTTGTTGGTAGTTGTTGTTTGAAGAAGCTCGGAATTTGAGTTCAACGGAGAGATGGGAATGATGGTAATTACAGTAGAATGGGTTAGTGATGCTGATAGCAACTGGTGTTGGTGGTTCTGGTGGTGCTGAGTTGATGTTGCAGGAGTGCAGATCTAGCTGACAATTAATTGAAAGTGCTTGTATTGCGGAAAGCTACATCAAGAATGAAATAGATGTATGTTTAGGAATTTGTGCAGGGATGTGAAGAAGAACGGCCTGAATTTGGCCTGCAAGTCCTATAACCAGCCCGAAACTCGGCCGATTTTCCTTAGCGGAGAGTCAACTCGGCGATGACCGATCCAGAAGATTCAACCCAGCCCAGTTAGCCGAGTAAGATGCTGACTCGGTGGCTGAGTCACTCTTCTGCCTTGACCCATTGACTAACGGTTTGACCTGTTTGACCGTTAACTTGGACGGTGCCGTGACGGAATATTCTGTCGACGGAGAAGAAGATTCCGGTGACTTTTCCAGCCGGATTCCGGTCAATACCAGGATTTTTCAGGAGACCAAAATTGCAGAATTTTGTGTGATTTCTCTCATGGGTGTGAAGACTTGGGTTTGGAATTGGATGGAGAATTTGGCTCCAATTTGGAAAGAGAAGATGGAAGATTTGAGAAAGACTTGAAGTTGGAAATTGAATTATTATGGAATGAGGATTCTATTCCTTGGAAGATTTGGAGAATATTGAAGCCTATAAATAGAGAAGTTCTCTACATCTTTTACACACCTCTCTACACACACAACACTTGTGTTTTGCTTGCTTTTCAAATTCTTCTTTTAATTATTTGTGTGAACTTGAAAAAATTCTCCTTTAATTATTTGTGTGAGTTTCAAAAACATGAGTAGCTAATTTTCTTATTGATTGAGGATGAATTCCTAGTTCTTAACATATTTTGAGTTTTGTTTCAATTCTATCTTGAAGTTTTTTCACATGATTATCGTTTGTTTTTACGAATAGGAATGTTTATACATTCATGGTTAATTGATAGATTGTTTAGAGTGCACGCTAAATTGATTTGTTAATTTGATCTAAATCTAGTGAAAGTTAGGGAATAAGTAATCTTTTCTTGACTCTTTACATAAGTAGCAAACACAAGACCTTGCGGATGGATTCCGTGGAGCAATTGTGTGTGAAAACAACGTTAGAAAGTAAACCTTGATCTAAGAGTTTAACTACTAATATCAACCTAATAAGTTCATAAATCTTAATGCGTTTATTTAAATTACATCTTGAGTGATCTACTACTAGGTGGTTTGGTAAATAGAATCCGGTAGTCGAGAACTTCCGTGTCCTGGTGGATACAAGGGATTTAGGGGTTTAGCATCGATCTACGCTTTACCTACGGTTGGTGATAATGTGACTAATAACATGTGGATGAAAACATAACTTGATTCATTGTTTTGCAACGAAGAAGGATTCCTTGATCTTGTCTCTCTTATTGATTTCAACTTTATCTTTTAATTGCTTTGTTTTACTTTCTTTTGCTTTACACCCCCTTTTGTGACAATTTTGACAACTAGAATCTCTTGCTCATCGTGGGAACGAACTTGACTACACTATATTACTTGTTAATTAGGTGGAAAAATATTGATTCATTTGTTGTTGTTAACGACACGCATCAAATTTTGGCAGATTGATTTCAACTTTATCTTTTAATTGCTTTGTTTACTTTCTTTTGCTTTACACCCCTTTTTGTGACAATTTTGACAACTAGAATCTCTTGGTCCTCGTGGGAACGAACTTGACTACACTATATTACTTGTTAATTAGGTGGAAAAATATTGATTAATTTGTTGTGGTTAACGACACGCATCAAATTTTGCGCCCGTTCTTATAGGAGCAATGAGACGATTTTAGTTTTTTTATTTTTTTTTGCTTTATTCTTGCTTTGTTAGATTCTATGTCGTATCTAACTTAGTTTTAAGGAATCTTATTTAAGGTGCTACACCTTTGGTGAATGCTTAAAGAGGGCAGACCGAGTCCAATAATACGTCTTCGATCCATAACACTCAACTAAAGGAATTCATTCGAGAAGTTAACACTCGCTTCATCCTTCTTCATCAAGTGAGTTCGCAGATTCGGACATAGAGAAGAAGCAATGGCTGATCGTACACTCAAGGACCTACCTTCCACAAGCTCGATGCTCGACAATGGTGTATCCAAACCGACTTAACCTTGAGATCAGCTGGGGTTGATTAGAGAGTTACCAAAGTTTCATGGCATGGTGAATGAAGATCCAAACAAACGTCTTATGGACTTTTATACCATAGTCGTGGCTATGCTTCCACCAGAGACTAATGAGGATGGAGCAATGTTGAAAGCTTTCCGTTCTCTTTGGAGGGCAATGCTAAGGAATGGTTGTATTATTTACCTTAGGAAGTATCACAACATGGAATGGGATAGAGACTTTTCTCGAGAGATATTTTCCGCATCAAAAGCTACTCAAATTCAGAAGGAGATTTGTGGGATGAAACAAAATATGGGAGAGTCATTGTATGAATGTTAGGAGGCGATATAAGAGATTGGTGGCAAGCTGTCCACATCATCAATTTAGTGACGTTATGATATAATACTTCTCACGAAGGACTCCAACCAAGTGATAGATCTCTTCTTGGCCGCGGGTGGTGGTGCACTAGTGAATAAGGCCGCAGTGCTGACTCTACCGAGTTGATTGAAAGCATGGCGGAGAACTGCAACAATTTTATACAAGAGTGAACCAACGATTAGGGTCGGTGCATGAAGTTAGTAATTTATCATCACATCTTGATCAAATGATGGGGAACATAGAGAGGGTAATGCAAACAGAACGGACGGTTATTATTAGGATAATGACCGAACAAGTAAATGCTTATATCCAAATCAAAGGCTAATAAGGTACGATCCATACTCGAATACTTACAATCCGGGTGGAAGGATCATCCTAACTTAGCTATGCAAATAAGAAAGTGGAGGCTCCTAATCTATATGTGCAACAAGGTGGATTCCAACAATCACGTTTCCAACCTTAATAACAATTCCAACCACAACAAGTCAGGAGAAAGATTCTTCAATTGATAACAAGCTCAATGCATTGATGCAAGGTATGCAAGGTATCACCACTTTGGTTCAACAACAACAACAAAAGGCCGATTCGGCAATCAAGGATTTACAAATTCAAGTAGGGCAATTGGTGGCCAATGTGAACCTATTGAAAGCTCAAGCGTCCACAAAGCTTCCTTCACAACCATTTGTTAATCCAAGAGAGAGCGTTAATGCGATTACTTTGAGGAGTGGGAAACAAGTGGAGCAATCAAATCAACAAGATAAGGTGTATGACGAGAAAGAGGAAATTGAAACCGCACCAAAGGAGAATACTTATCCAAGGAGACAGTTCTACTTTCACGACTCCACCCCCGTTTCCTAGCCGATTTGCTAAATCAAAGAAAGACTTGGAATACATGGATATTTGGGACATCCTTAAGAAAGTACAAGTCAATATTCCACTCATTGAAGCTATTCGTCAAATTCCTCGTTGTGCAAAAGTTCTTAAAGGAGTTGTGCATGAAGAAGAAAAGGTTGAAAGGGCAGAAGTCATGAGTGTGGGGGAAAATCTTCTGCGTTCATTCTCAAGAAACTCCACCAAAATTAAAGGACCCCGGTAGTTTCACTATACCTTGCACAATTGGTAAAACAAGGTTTACTCGAGCTTTGCTAGATTTGGGAGCATCGGTTAACATTATTCCTTCCTCGATTTATGATTCTTTGAATCTTGGTCCTCTTAAAGAGGCAGAAGTAGTTCTTGAACTTGCTAACCGATCTAATGTTTACCCGAAAGGGATTGTTGAGAATGTTTTGGTGCAGGTTAATGAGCTTGTATTCCCGGCCATTTCTATGTCTTAGACATGAATGATGAGAATTCTTCCAAGTCTACACCTTTTCTATTGGGTAGACCATTCTTAACACAATTAGGAACAAAGATTGATGTCCAAAATGGCACCTTGACTATGGAGTTTGATGGTACACTCATCCACTTCAATATCTTTGAGACAAAGAGATACCCTAGTGATGTGAAGTCATGTTTTCCCGTGAAATAGATTGATGCGGGCTAATGAATCTTGCAATGGCTAAGTCGGGCCGTCAACTTTAAAACAAGCGCTTAATGGGAGGCAACCCATAGGTTTTGTATTTCTTATCCTTTTGCTTTTTGTTATTTCTTTTTCTTGTTCCATATCATGTTAAAATTTCCCACCTTGACTTTACTAGGAGGGATTCAATTACATTGAGGACAATGTAAGGTTTAAGTGTGGGGAGTGGTTAAGCATGTATAAAAAAAAAAAAAAAAAAAAAGTTTTATATAAAACCTCCAACTTTTAGAGATTTTAGAGTCACTAGCATTTAGGTATGTTTACACAGAGATTCTGTGACATAATTGAACTTGGAAGTATTAGGGAACTACATTGGTTCTTACTTGTTAGAGTGTTAAATAATGGATTTAATCATGCCGGTGATGCGAATTTGGTGCAGGGAGAAATGCATTATTGAGTTGCTGATCAATCATTAGTGGAGACTACCGTATTTATATCATGTGAGAGGCACCGGTAAATTTTTCCATCTAGCTAAAGAGCTTTCTTTTGAGTGTGTGTCACCGTCGTTAATTCGGGTAGAATGGAAGGTGAGCTACCCAATCTCACCAATAGAAGCACTACTCTTTGATCTCTTGAGTGCTAATTTTGTCAATCATAAAATTGTTGACGTCTATAGATGAAAGCCTCCTTCTTGTAGTTCGATTTGCAGTTAGCACCATTCTCTCTCGACAACAACGGATCCATAGAAACACATCATCATCAACAAGGAGCAACATAAAAATCTACAAGGAAAGTTGAACACGTTCAAGGTTTAAACAACGAACGGAAAAAAAAGAAGAGCAAATTTCAAATACAAGTAAAGCAAACATACAAATAGCAGATTTTTTACATATTTGTTGAGCACTTACAATACAATGATCATAATTATATATACAAGTATGGAGACTTATTTACGAGAGCAAAGAAAATTAAAAGGTGAGAATTGTTGAAGTTTATGATTTCGAGACGATACAAGTTGTGAAGAATCAAGTGGTAAAATACTTCTCCCACGGCCACGGTTTGTTTTCACTTGTTTTATTTCTTTTGTTTTTCTTAAAAAAAAAAAAAAATGAAAATTTCATTAAAAAAAAAAACAAAAAAAAAGTGAAATATTTGTTTTGTTTTTATTTAATAAGCCGTGGGAAGGAAAATCTATAAAGGAAGTTTCAGCGACAAGAATTTAAGGTAAAAGAGTTACAAATTGTAAAGTTTATGAAATTCGAGAGTTATCACCAATAGTTGAAGCCGAAGACAAAGACCAAGAAGATAAAGGCGAGGAGCGGAAGGCGTTTTATTGGATGCCGTGAGTGAGTGGTGTTATCATAATTGGCGATCGGATGTGAAGGTGATTAAGTAATCTCATCTCGATAACAATGGTTGATTTCCTTTCTTATAGATCGTGAGAAAAATGGTTTTTCAAAATGTTAAAAGATGTGGGTTTTTAAAAATATTTGGAAGTTGTCTTTCCCACCATTCAATGTGTTGCAGGATTTCTCTCTTCATTCCTACTTGCACACATGTGAGAACCATAAAAAAGCAGTATTTTTGAGTGCAATTATCATAAAAACTTTTGGTGGCAGAAGTCGAAGTAGAAATGCTTATTGATCGTTTCTCAAACACGCGTTCTCTCATTATGGTGTGGTTATTTCTCACTTAACATTTAAGAATGAGAATATATTCTTTAGTATTTCTAACTTCTTATTACTAGCATGCAGAAACTTTATGTCCTCATAACTCTTTGGATGCTTGGGACGCTTGAACGCTTTGAAGTTGTGAGTTTTAAGTTTGATTTGCTCGAGGATTAGCAAAGTCTAAGTGTGGGGGAATTTGATAGGGTGTAGAATACATCCTATTTATTATCTATTATTTATGCTTTCTTTGCTATTTTTCTTTTAAATTATGTATTTTACGCTTGTTTTGAGTTTTGTAGCTACTTTGGAGTCACACGGAGGAAAAGAATAAGAAATTACTCTATTTAAGCCAAAAGGGAAAAATTGTCATTTCAGTGGCGAACACTATTTGGAGCCCAGCCAAGGTTAACCAATATCCTGCCCCAAATCAATCCAACCCTAAATCAAGAAAAGGGTTTTCTTTCTCTTCTATCAATCATTTTTTCATTTATTCCTACACCTGAAAGTGAGAAAAGCAGCCATGGCTGCTGCTGTTAATCGAGAGAATTGATGAAGTAGAAATTAGGGTTAAATGCAATTGAAAAGATTGGTTTGGAACCGAGGTTCTTGGTGTTGCCATTAATGGTGTTCTTGAAGCTCGGTGAAAATGGGTTTGAGATCGATGTATGACAGGAGAGAAGAGGTGCAGCCATGAGTGACCCTGAAATTGAATCCAAGATTAGGGTTTCGCTGTTGTTCAATCGAATCAAGGAAAGGGGATCCGTTTTGAAGAATGGAAGTACAATCGTCATTGAAGACGAGAAATGGAAGAAATCGAAGACGGGTTCGATCTGTGAAGAGATGTAGATGTTGTTCTTTGTTCTTGAGAGATTCGAAATGAGTTATGTGTCCGAACTGTGGTTGATTGAACTGAAAGAATTGTTGGTGGATTGAGTATGAAATCGATGGATTTAAAGTGGGTTTTGAATTAGAGTTTGAATACTATGTTGTTGAACAACACAGAGATGAAGAAATTGATAGGTTTTGAGGTCAATGCATGTGAAAATTACAAGGAAGATATGGCGAACTGGGATGAAAGATAGCGACAAATGTGGTTAGGGTTCTCAAATGCGAGAAGTACGTGGGTCGACAGTAAATGGAATTTGAGATCTCATAAAAGGGTTTGTGGTTTGAGTTTTCTTGTGATTGAAGGTTGAATGCGGAGAGAAGAAATAAGGCCGCATGATGGAATTATGTGGAGCAACTGGTATTAGTGGTCTACGAGGTGAAGAGTGAAAGAATGGGGATGTGAAGCTTTACCGACTGGATTGAGTATGGAAATGGTTGAAATCGAGAGATGGGTTAAGTGTGATGGTAGTGATCTTGGTGTTGATAACAATGTGAAGTAGCCAAAATGAATGCCGTAATGATGCCATGAACAGACAAGGAAGAAAACGATGGATCTTGTCATAGATTGAAAATGGATTTGTGAGATTCTTTGGGATATTCGTTCCCAATCGATTGAGAGGAGATTAAAATGGGTTTGTCATGAGCAAGATAACGAGAGAAGAAAGAGAATGTTGCAAAATTGTTACATCAAGCATCGGGAAGACATGGTGATATTGTTATGAGGGGGGATGAGTGAGAGTTCAAAGCTTAAATTGCTATGAAGATGGAATGCATGGGGATATGGTGCCGTGAACCAAGATGGTGGTCTGCCGAAGCTGATGAGTGAAGATCTATTAGATGTATGTTAGGATACGGGTTGTGCAAGAATTGAAGAACAGATTGGCCTCGAAATTGGCTCGAGCCAGTCCTATAAACAAACAAACTCGTAGCAGTTTCTTCTCTGTGAGTTGACTCGGTGAGTCCGAGAGAGCGATCCAAAGAATCGATCCAACTCAACCGATTAAACCAATGCTGAGTTAGAAGCTGACTCGAGTGATGACTCACTCTGCCCCTTTGACCATTGACTAACGACTTGGACCCATTTGGACTCGTTATCTTTGATCGTATCGTAACGTAATATTCCATTTCCAGCGACAGAACTTTCAGGTGGCCGGCGACGACTTTTCTGGCCGGATTCAGGTGACCCCAAGGACTTTTCCGGCGATTCAAATAACAGATTTTTGTGTGGGTTTCTTTCATGGGTGTGAAGACTTAGATTTGGAAATTAGATGAAAATTTGTGAAGAATTCTCTAGAATTATCTAAACTCATGGGTTTGTGGAATTGGCTTCAAATTTGGAAAGAGAAGATCGAAGAGTTGAGTAAGGCTTGGATTTGAAATTGAATTGCTAAAAAGGAAAGGGTTTATTCCTCGAAGATTTGGAGAATATTAAAGCCTATAAATAGAAGTTTTCACACATCTTTACACACCTCACACACACTTGATAATTTGTGTGAACTTGAAAAAATTCTCCCTTTAAATATTTGTGTGAATTTCAAAAACATGAGTAGCTAATTTTCTTATTGATTGAGGATGAATTCCTAGTTCTTAACATGTTTTGAGTTTTGTTTCAATTCTATCTTGAAATTTTTCACATGATTATCGTTTACATCCTATTTATTATCTATTGTTTATGCTTTCTTTGCTATTTTTCTTGTAAATTATGTATTTTACGCTTGTTTTGAGTTTTATAGCTACTTATGGAGTCGCACTAGGAGGAAAAGAAGAAGAAATTACTCAATTTGAGAAAAGGGCAAAATTGTCATTTCATGGGTGAACACTATTTGAAGCCCAGCCAAGGTTAAGGGGCAACTCTTTTGGGAGGAATACTAGACGGAGTCCAGATAAGGTTAAGGGGCTGCCATCAGGTTAACCCTTAGCGGTTTTCGGATGAATAACCAACCCAATACTTAAACCCTAATTCGAGAAGGAATTCTCTTTCTCAATCATTCTCTCATTTCGCTCCACCCAGAAAGTGAGAAAAAAACATCCATAGCATTTCTTCTTCTTGTTAAAAATCGAGAAAATTGATTAGGGTTCGTGCAATTGAAGAGATGGGTTTGTTGGTTGATAAACCGAGAGAGAAAGAAGCAGATTGAAACCCAAATGAGAAATCGATGATAAATTCAAGTCAGGGGTTGATTCAAGATTGAATCTGGCAGCGAGATGGATGAAGCTGTTGTTGTTTGTGATGGGTTCTGTTAGTCGATTGAAGAACATAGGTTCGATAAATTAGAGAAGCAGTGGTGCTGTTGATTGGTTCGAGAGATGAACTCAGATAGAAATTGGAGTTAAGAAAGAGAGGCGTCTGCGCTGTGAGTCCGAGAGATTGAGAAGAACACTCAAAAATGGTGGTCGATATTCAACCAAGAGACGAAGAAAAAAGAGTTAATGGGTTTTGACTGAAAATGTTGTTGGTGGTCTCTGATAGAATGTTGAAGCTGATGCCATTGCCAGAACATGGAATGGAATAATCGGGAGAAGTCCATGGGTTTGAGTGGAAGAAGGAACCAAGAAACGCTACTCAGGGAGATTGGGGAGAGGATGTATCTCGCCGTTGTTAATACCAGTCGAGATGGTCTATGGTGATTGAATTATGGAAGATGAAATTAGATCGAAATGAAATCGGGGGGATGAATGGGTGTGTCTGTTTGGATATAGTAAGCCACGGGGATTAGAAGTGTTGATTGCAATGGTTGTCCGAGTTTAATTAGTATCGGGAAATTCGGGGTTACGAGTGCCGTTGGTAAGACATTGTTTGAAGAAGAATGAAATAGATGTATGTTTAGGAATTGTGCGAGGATGTGAAGAAGAACGGCTGAATTTGGCCTCGTGCAAGTCCTATACCAAACTCCTACCGGTTTCAACACCTCGAGTCAACTCCCACGATCACCGATCCGAAGATTCAACCCAGCCAGATTAGCCGAGTAAGATCTTCGACTCGGTGGATGAGTCACTCTTCTTCCTTGACCCATTGACTAACGGTTTGACCGTTAACTCTGACGGCATAATGGGAGAAATATTCAGCCGACGGAGAAGAAGATTCCGGTGACTTTTCCAAACGGATTCGTCGATACCGGGGATTTTTCGGGAGACCAAATTGCGAGAATTTTGTGTGA
Organism: Papaver armeniacum; assembly: GCA_023531295.1. Lineage (NCBI taxonomy): Eukaryota > Viridiplantae > Streptophyta > Magnoliopsida > Ranunculales > Papaveraceae > Papaver > Papaver armeniacum. The sequence continues at coordinate 46,531 of JAJJWW010003326.1, forward strand.
TTTCTCTCATGGGTGTGAAGACTTGGGTTTGGAATTGGATGGAGAATTTGGCTCCAATTTGGAAAGAGAAGATGGAAGATTTGAAAGACTTGAAGTTGGAAATTGAATTATTATGGAATGAGGATTCTATTTCTTGGAAGATTTGGAGAATATTGAAGACTATAAATAGAGAAGTTCTCTACATCTTTTACACACCTCTCTACACACACAACACTTGTGTTTTGCTTGCTTTTCAAATTCTTCTTTTAATTATTTGTGTGAACTTGAAAAAATTCTCCCTTTAATTATTTGTGTGAATTTCAAAAACATGAGTAGCTAATTTTCTTATTGATGAGGATGAATTCCTAGTTCTTAACATGTTTTGAGTTTTGTTTCAATTCTATCTTGAAGTTTTTTTTCACATGATTATCGTTTGTTTTTACTAATAGGAATGTTTATACATTCATGGTTAATTGATAGATTGTTTAGAGTGCACGCTAAATTGATTTGTTAATTTGATCTAAAGCTAGTGAAAGTTAGGGGATAAGTAATCGTTTCTTGACTCTTTACATAAGTAGCAAACACAAGACTCATGAGGGATTCCGTGGAGCAATTGTGTGTGAAAACAACGTTAGCAAGTAAACCTTGATCTAAGAGTTTAACTACTAATATCAACCTAATAAGTTCATAAATCTTAATGCGTTTATTTAACTTACATCTTGAGTGATTTTACTAGGTGGTTTGGTAAATAGAATAAAAAAGTCGAGAACTTCCGTGTCCTAAGTGATACAAGGATTTAGGGGTTTAGCAGAGTCCATCTAGCTTCTTTACCTACGGTTGGTGATAATCTGTGACTAATAACATGTGGATGAAAAACATAACTTGATTCATTGTTTTGCAACGAAGAAGGATTCTTGATCTTGTCTCTTATTGATTTCAACTTTATCTTTTAATTGCTTTGTTTACTTTCTTTTTCTTTACAACCCCTTTTGTGACAATTTTGAAAACTAGGATCTCTTGCTCGTGGGAACGAACTTGACTACACTATATTACTTGTTAATTAGGTGGAAAAATATTGATTGATTTGTTGTGGTTAACGACACGCATCAGTGGAGAGGCATATATTTATAGATAGCTTACTGGATACATTGTGTACAATTCGACTATTCAGAAAGACCGAATACAATGGATTATACATGGATATAACATATCGTAATAGACTCTATTCTACAAAGAAGGTATCTGGGCGCATTTTTCCAGTTTCGATTGCAAAAAAATTTCAATTTCATCTTTGATTCTCTTGCATTAGTTTATTAGGTAGGAGCAGGATCCAGAGTTCCAATCATGTACATCACTAACTTTGAAGTACTTCGATCGAGACTACCTGAAGCGACCCTTGGTGGAGGTGATGCTAGGAGGCTGTCGAAATCGTTATTTTTCGATTCTTTACTTCAAACTCATTCATTTTTGATGACCAACAGCTAAAAAAGTAATTTGACAATAACCACAAACGTTGGATATTTGCCTTCCAACGATAGATCGGTTCGACTCCTAAGCACACACAATGGCTTAGTGTTTATTTCTCAATAACCGGCGGTAGCAGACCTTGTTTGTCATGATTTTTATTTCTCAACAATTTTGTTGCCGATCTATTCCCAGATTCTCAGAATGATTCATTCGGTCAAAATTCGTCTAAGATCTCGATTTTGGTGTTCCCTTAAAAGCTGTAGGAGTATAACTACGATCGTAGTAATAATAACATGTAATGAATCCAAGAGAATTTGTCAACGATGTTCAGGCTCGGGATTCTTTGAACATACATGCATGGTGGGTCACGTAATGTGCAGTAATTTGAATTTCATGGCATTCTTAACTTTTGAACCAAGTCAAAAGTAGAATCGAGAGTTGAATAAAGAACATCAAAATATATATTAGCATTATGTTCATACAATTGTGTTTCAAATTCTTGATCATTCTGAATTAAAAAACATGAACTTAACCCATAAAAAACCATAAAAAGACGAAGACAAGAACAAAAACGAAGTAAATTAAAGAATCTTCATAAACTTTTTTTGTTCCATTATCATTTCCGATCCGCAACACTAGAAAGCACAAAAATTGGTTTGCCATGGCGCTTGCTTCTGTCCGCATCATTGGAGGAGCTATCTCTTGAAAGAGTCGTGTAAGTGCAGCCCCAAACTCATAGATCTTTAACAGATCTTCACTTGTAATATTGCCTACAGGGGATAAAGGTCCAAAAAGTTCTGCATCAAAGCAAGTCCGATTAGGATATATTCTATAACTCGAACATTGCACCTATATTTCTTGCCCAAACCCTCTCTAAAAGATCTTCAATTGTAATATCTCCTTGAGGGGAGAAAGGGCCAAAAAGTTTTTCGCCAAAGCAAGTCTGATTAGGATATATTCTCTGCTTTGGGATTTTCACTTGAAGTCGTTTCTGGTAATGCACACATATCGGGCTTAAAAGTAAGGATGCTTTGCAGAGCCTCCATAGCTGTTGGTCTGTTTTTAGGGTCCCAAGAACAAAGGGATTTAATCGATCTATAGCCTCATGACTAGCAGAAGGAATCATTGTAGAAAGACCATATTGGATGTACTTGCGGAAACTTGTAACCACACGAATTCGCAATTGTATTCCTCTCGCCCACGACTCATATGTTGGAGTTACGATTACACCGCAAATCTTATACGGCTGATCTGCTCGATTCTTACCAGGGAAAAGAGGACGAAAAGAATACAGTCCGGCCATTATAGCACCAACCGCCCACATATCAACAGAAGAGGTATATGAAACCGAGTCTAACAGCACTTCAGGTGAAGGCGGTACATCCGTGTAGTAACATAATCTGAACACGGTGATTTAGAATCAATTTGCCTAGCTTGACCAAAGTCTGCAATCTTTATTAACTCTCCACCTTTAGTCACCACAAGTTATCACGGTTTTAGATCACGATGCATATATCCACCAGGCCGGTGCATCTGTGTTAGAGCAAGCAATATTTGACGTGACCAGCCTTTTATTTCAGACTCGAAAAAGGCATATCCTGTTCTCACATAACCCGTGTAATAACTCGGGATCCGTACAGAGATTGATCTTATCTTGCATGAGGCGATGCAAAGTTGATTCTACATAATCAAAGACTAAATATAACACTCCACTCTCATAGATGACTTTTCCGAGTCCCACGATATTCGGATCTCCATAGAGTTTAGTCGATGCCTTCACTTCGAAGTTCAAGGCCTTCGTCCAAGGACGAATATGATTGCTTCATCTCCTTTATTGCTACAATTCGAGAACCATCAGCACTTAGATTATCTATAGCTTTCAGACACATCCGAAGGTTCCTTCGCCAACTTTATCAAGCCGAGTATAACTATAATCATCCATGCTTAAACCAAATCGTCCAAAAACTTAATACGAACTTCAATTTTTCTTCTTTTGTTTACGAAACGGCTTCAATGAATTTACTTATCCGATGAAACATGAAAGAAAAGGAAAATACCGATGAACTCTTTATTTCAAGAACGGAATCGGGAATCAAAGAGCGATGGAAACAGGATACAAGAAACTATAAGAAAAGCATGCGCCCATGTATATATAGGGCAAACGAAACCTATAGAGCTACTAGGAAATGATGTTCGAGAGTCGATCTGGGTAATGTTTCCGAGCGGTATATGGAAACCAAATACGGAAATTGGACCGAGAATAAATAGTCGGTTCTAGTTTTGACTTTTTCCGAACTCAAGTAAACCTAGTTCCACTATAAAAGATTCATTTGTTGAGTTCCCTATCAGAATCAAGTGTTATTAAGATATGATTATGTTGTATAATAAGATGAATTTGGTATATATAGTGATGAAATGGGTCGTTCTCTTGTGTTTGAATAAGACTAATTAATATTCTCCGAAATGAAACTACAACCCTACGGTTGTAAATACACTTCTTAAAGGAGGTTTAGCCGATGAAGCTCGGTTTCTTTTAATGAAATACATAGAGCTTTGAATGCCGAACCCGATGTAGTTGTTTCTTTTAATCAAACAAGTAGAGTGCACGTGCGTTGCACGTCGGCAAACACCTCACGCGTCGCTCTTCCACGTGAAATCTACCAAGGCTCTTCCATGTCGAATCTGGTATTACCTATTTTACATTTTAGTGATCGAGAAAGTTGAGTCGACAAACAACCTTTTTTGTACTTATTTTACATTTTCGAATTCCAGACCCTCAAATTAACAAAGTAAAAAAGGAAAAAAAATATTTGGAGCTTAATTGTTAATACTTAATAACTTATCACTCAAAGAATAGCAGATGACCCGAGAACATCTTGAATACAACATTTTTAATACATGTTCCAGAGACATCCGGAAGAACTCCATTCTTAACTAACACTTTCGTTGTAATTCTTGAAACTCCCTAGACAAAGCAACATATAATTGTCATGTGACTAAAAACAGGTTACGGTAGATAAATACCAACATGTGGTATTGTCTGTCCTTGTGCCTTGTTTATTGTGAGGCAAAAACACCACGAACCGGAAATTGCTTGCGGATTTAACTTGAATGGGAGTACCACCTCTTTTGGAGGTTCCATGGGTATCCGTGGAATCAAGACTACGAGTCCCGAACAACTACCGGTAACAATCTCCGCATCAAAAAAGTTTCTATAGAGACCTCTACATAATAACCTCGTGTCGTTGCAGAGACCATAACTAGGATCAAGATTCCTCAAAAGAATTATTGGAGAACCTATCTTGAGTATAAGTCTATGAGGAGGAAATCCACCTGGATCAATAGTGTTCAAAAAATCTTCGGTCCACAAATTGTTTGGGTCATCTTTAGCCATGTCAAAGGAATGGTAAACTACCTCATCTCCAGGAAAGATGCTAATAACTTTTTGATTGAGCTTTTCGACGATGTCATTCTTGGGAGTTATCAATGCCCTTTGACTCATGTAGCTTTTATCACTTGCATTCTTTTCAAGCTCTGGAAAAACCTCGTCAATTAATCTCTCAACTGATTTCTCACCTTCCCACTTCATTACAATATCATCCGGAAGCTTCACCATGTCATCCACGACAAATGGCTCAATCCCATCTCCAATTCGTAGCAAGAATTTAGAGAAGCTAGGGTCTAATCTTGAACGCATGTTCTCTTTTAAACCAATCACCTTAACATCCTTCCAGAACTTTGCATTTGTCAAGCATGCGTTAATTGTCCGTGTTCGTGTCCCGTGCTCAATCACAGGTAATACTTGACAAAAATCTCTTAACGGCAAAATCTTCCCTCCAAATGGCAATTCAACTTTGGTCAAGTCTCTTAACGTTCTGTCCAGAGCTTCAAATGCATATCGGTTTGCCATCGTTGCTTCGTCCCAAATAATCAAATCGGCTTTACGAATGAAATATGCCAAAGGATCTTCGACTATGTTTCACGTAGAAGTTGAGGTTGCCGGTACAGGTATCTTAAATCTTGAATGGGCAGTCCTCCCACCTGGCATCATGGTTGCAGCAATCCCTGATGTCGCAGTTGAAATTACAATACGTCTTTGACTACGTAACTTAGCTTGATATCGCCCTATAGAGAAAAAGTTTTCCTGAACCACCCAAAACATCAATAAACAATATAGATTTGTCGCCCCTCTGAGAATTCACTACCTAGCACTTTGTTGATGGTGGATTTTAGACAAGGGTAAAATCGTAAAACCCCATGACCTAGTGTTACCCGCAACACATTAACTAAGAGCATTTAACTCGGGTGTAAATAATTAATAGGGGTATTTTTTCAAAATACACGGAGTTAGGGTTTTCAACACAGACCTAATTCCAAAACCAAGCCGCATCTTTCTTGCACCATGGCAACCATGCCAAACCAAGCGCATCTTGCGCACCATGGCAACCATGCCAAACCAAGCCGCGTCTGCTGCACCATGGCAACCATGCCAAACCAAGCCGCATCTGCTGCACCATGGCAACCATGCCAAACCAAAGCGCATCTCTGCGCACCATGGCAACCATGCCAAACCAAGCCGCATCTGCTAAGCATCTGCGCACCATGGCAACCATGCCAAACCAAGCCACTCTGCGCACCATGGCAACCATGCCAAACCAAGCCGCTCTGCATGCGCACCATGGCAACCATGCCAAACCAAGCCGCATACGCAGCACCATGGCAACCATGCCAAACCAAGCCGCATCTTCGCGCACCATGGCAACCATGCCAAACCAAGCCGCACTCTGCGCACCATGGCAACCATGCCAAACCAAGCGCATCCACGCACCATGGCAACCATGCCAAACCAAGCGCATCTGCAAGCACCATGGCAACCATGCCAAACCAAGCGCGCTCCTGGCACGCACCATGGCAACCACGCCATATTCCAAGCCGCTATGCCTTTGGCCCACGCCAAACATAGCGCCCTAGGTTTGCAAGACTTGCAACCAGGTCAACATGGCCGCACGTGCCATTGGCACCATGCCAAAACCACGTGTCGCAACCATGGCCGCTATGCCTTTGGCCAACGCCAAACATAGCGCCATGCCAGTTTGCAAGACTTGCAACTAGGTCAACATGGCCGCCGTGCCATTGGCACATGCCAAGCACGTGCAACCAAGCCATATTTCCAAGCCGCTATGCCTTTGGCCCACGCATGAAACATAGCGCCCTAGGTTTGCAAGACTTGCAACTAGGTCAACATGGCCGCACGTGCCATTGGCACATGCCAACACGTGCCGCAAGCCATATTTCTAAGCGCTATGCCTTTGGCCCACGCCAAACATAGCGCCCTAGGTTTGCAAGACTTGCAACTAGGTCAACATGGCCGCACGTGCCATTGGCACATGCCAACACGTGCCGCAAGCCATATTTCTAACCCGCTATGCCTTTGGCCCACGCCCAACATAGCGCCCTAGGTTTGCAAGACTTGCAACTAGGTCAACATGGCCGCACGTGCCATTGGCACATGCCAACACGTGCGCAAGCCATATTTCTAAGCCGCTATGCCTTTGGCCCACGCCAAACATAGCGCCCTAGGTTTGCAAGACTTGCAACTAGGTCAACATGGCCGCACGTGCCATTGGCACATGCCAACACGTGCGCAAGCCATATTTCTAAGTCGCTATGCCTTTGGCCCACGCCAAACATAGCGCCCTAGGTTGCAAGACTTGTAACTAGGTCAACATGGCCGCACGTGCCATTGGCACATGCCAACACGTGCCGCAAGCCATATTTCCTAAGTCGCTATGCCTTTGGCCCACGCCAAACATAGCGCCCTAGGTTTGCAAGACTTGCAACTAGGTCAACATGGCCGCACGTGCCATTGGCACATGCCAACACGTGCTGCAAGCCATATTTCTAAGCCGTTATGCCTTGGGCCCACGCCAAACATATAGCGCCCTAGGTTTGCAAGACTTGCAACTAGGTCAACATGGCCGCACGTGCCATTGGCACATGCCAACACGTGTCGCAAGCCATATTTCCAAGCCGCTATGCCTTTGGCCCACGCCAAACATAGCGCCCTAGGTTTGCAAGACTCGCAACTAGGTCAACATGGGGCACGTGCCATTGGCACATGCCAACACGTGCCGCAAGCCATATTTCCAAGCGCTATGCCTTTGGCCCACGCCAAACATATGGCGCCCTAGGTTTGCAAGACTTGACTAGGTCAACATGGCCGCACGTGCCATTGGCACATGCCAACACGTGCCGCAAGCCATATTTCTTAGCCGTATGCCTTTGGCCCACGCCAAACATAGCGCCCTAGGTTTGCAAGACTTGCAACTAGGTCAACATGGCCGCACGTGCCATTGGCACATGCCAACACGTGCCGCAAGCCATATTTCTAAGCGCTATGCCTTTGGCCCACGCCAAACATAGCGCCCTAGGTTTTGCAAGACTTGCAACTAGGTCAACATGGTCGCACGTGCCATTGGCACATGCCAACACGTGCCGCAAGCCATATTTCTAAGCCGCTATGCCTTGGACCCACGCCAAACATAGCGCCCTAGGTTTTGCAAGACTTGCAACTAGGTCAACATGGCCGCACGTGCCATTGGCACATGCCAACACGTGCCGCAAGCCATATTTCTAAGCGCTATGCCTTTGGCCCACGCAAACATAGCGCCCTAGGTTTGCAAGACTTGCAACTAGGTCAACATGGCCGCACGTGCCATTGGCACATGCCAACACGTGCCGCAAGCCATATTTCTAAGCCGCTATGCCTTTGGCCCACGCCAAACATAGCGCCCTAGGTTGCAAGACTTGCAACTAGGTCAGCACATGCCAAACACACGTGCCATTGGCACATGCCTTGCAAACACGTGCAACCTACCACCAAGGCGCACATGCCATTGGCACATGCCAAACATAGCGCCCTAGGTTGCAAGACTTGCAACCTACCACCAAGGCATTGGCACATGCCAAACACACACGCTGGTAGCCTAACTTGCAAACCGTGCAACCTACCACCAAGGCATTCCGCACATGCCAAACACACACATGTTGGTAGCCTAACTTGCAAACCGTGCAACCTACCACCAAGGCATTCCACATGCCATGCCAAACACACACATTTGGTAGCCTAACTTGCGTGCAACCTACCACCAAGGCATTCCCGCACATGCCAAGCACACACATTTGGTAACCTAACTTGCAAAACCGTGCAACCTACCACCAAGGCATTCCGCACATGCCATTGGCACATGCCACACGCGCCACTATGGCGCCACTTGCACTCAAGATGCAACCAACACTCGAGACATCGACACAAGCGGGGATGCTTCTTTAGGGTTTTGGTTTGGCGGTCACAACATGCGGCGTACACTACGCTCACATTAAGAAAGCGTGAAAAGGAATAAAGCGGTCAAATAAAAGAGGAAATAATGGTGAAAAACGTTTTCACCCATTAAACCATGCGGTTACCACCTCCTCCCATTATTTCACCCTTTACTCTCTTCCTTCATGAGGCCGGGTGCGTTTCAATCTCGACTTGTATAAATAGGTCTTACCTATTTCCACCGGACAACAAGTCTCGGTCGGGGAGAAATATACTACACTTACACTCTCGAGAAAGGCAACTTTGCAAGCTCTCCCAAAAGCTTCATCTCTTGCAAGCTTCCTAAGCTTTCACTTTACGATACAAGTCGAGATCTTACTCTCCTCAACACCTTTCTTTGCTTCCCTCCCCAAATCAACCCCTTCTCCTCCACTTTGTGACCGAAGCAAGTCTGGAACGGCCATTTCTTGGTTTAGGCCGGACTTGTACAGATCGATCTCTCGAATCTACAAAGTGCTCACGTGCAGCACATTTGTTTAGGGTTTGAATCAATTTCTCACTCACCCAGAAATTTACGAAATCAGCGAAACGATTTTCACCCATAAACAATTGGCGACCACGGCGGGAGGATTGATCTATCGGCTACAATGTCGGATTGTCGATCTCGTTCTTTGACCCGAGATGTCAAGATGGTAGGGAAGGCGACTCAATCCGACTCAACCACCGAGACGACCGGTTATTAGTTGTAAAAACTACATGAGGCGGGGACTTCTGAAGGGACTCGCAGAAGATACTACCAGCGATTGGGGACTTCTTTGGCGATGTTACCCGGCAAAGCCGCCAGCAAAAAACCGCCTTTTACATGGAGAGGAGCGTGTTCGCAAAACCTATGAAGTGAGTAAATTCGGAGGATGGGCAAGATATACAATCTATTTTTAGGTTCTTAGTAAAACCGTCATACCTCTTTGAGTCTTGTGCCTATTGCTAGCACACACTTTCATAAAAGCAATATTCCTTTCCCAAAACATAATCGAGTTATATTATCAAAACCATTCATCCAGAAATAATCCAATACCCTAAAAAGCTACATTTGTCTATCAAGATCAAGTTTTGAACCAGACATCAATATGTCTTTCGAAAAAAAAAAAAAAAAAAAGAACCTAAATGAAAGTTTAACGAGAAACGTTCAAGGAAAATCGTCCAACAGAAGTCTGCTCTTCTTGGAAAAAGTCAACTTTGCGTCTTCGAGAGCCGCTCTCTTCATAGTCAACATCTTGGAAAGCTTTTCGAGTTCCATCTCTGTCGGGCAATCTCCTCGGCGGAAAGGCTTTCGATTCTTTGCATCTTTCAACTTTTGGATCTCAGCAAGGCCTTCGACAAACCACGAAGTGTTGAACTCCTTTGCTAAGCACACGTCGCGATGGTGCTCCCAGTCGGCGATAACGTCTTGAAACGGTGTGACCAGTCACCCCACGCATATCCTCGATGGAAGATAAAGCCTCTTCCACACGCTTAACAGCGCAAATCGACTAGCGACTTTCTTGGTTGTAGCCATATGTCCGTGCTTCTCCCAGATTCGGTGTACAACGCCTCATGCTTAGCCGGCACGCTAAAGCCGCCAACCAGCACATGACCTGGATAAGGAACCAAGTACGGGGGATCAAAAATGGCGCTTGCAAGTGGCCTCACGACTCGCAAAGGGTCTTCTTCCATGTCTACGGCAACAACCATCAGAGAATCATCCACCGTTTGAACCACGTCGTGCCCCGGCAATTGGCTAACTCCCATCTCCAAGTCACGGCGGTGGTCACCAAAGGCAAGTTTTCGTGTGACTCCACCCCAGAATCGTCCTCGAAGCCGGATTCCTCTGCAAGCTTGAATTAGACATTTTTCAAAAGAAGAAACAGAAGAAGAAGAAAGAAAAGAAGCGCGAAACTCAACGAACCACTTCCCGAGAAACAGAACCAGTACCACTGCTGCCAGAGGAATCACTCTCACTTGTTGAACCCTCTTCTCTCTCAGACTCATCATCGCTATGAGAAGGCTCAATCTGCTGGAGTTCTTTGAAGAAATTGCCGTCTCCTGGCAACGTGCAAGAGCGTGAAAGCATTAACACTACCGAAGCCCTGAAGGAAACAAGACACATATTCTCCGCCGAAATTCGCGTGTTTTGAGACAAACCAATGAAGAGGCGACACATGCACAGTTATTGGAAGAGCTAAAAGACACAAGACCCGTGGGAGGATCTTGTGAAACCGTCGGAACCCGCCCGGCACGGTTCTTCGTTCTCCGTTCCTTGGCACAGGGGCTTTCCGGTGCTAGGCAACTTTCGCAGGATCTCTCAACATTGGATACTCCTTGAAGCTGCTGGGAAGGTTTGCAACGAACGTTCTCCACCACGTTATTCACAAAATCTCGGATCATAGTAAACTCGTCGCACCAAAACTCGTTATAGCCGAAGGTCGTCGAAGTTACTCTTCCCATTTGAAAGAAGGAAAGACGGATACCCGGCTTAAGGACACTGGCGTCAAGGGCGACACGCAATGAATCCTTAGGGATCATTGGCCGGTAAACAAGAGGCACCCCTTGATCGAAACCCATGTGACGAGCAACACGGTCAATATTGTAGCGACTATCACGGAAAGACCCCACGAAGAAAGACGGCATATAACCGGGCAGCGGCTTTGGATGAACAGGTTTTCACCAGCTCAAATCGTCATCGAGAAGACAAAGACATGAGCGGAGCGAAGCAAAAGTGTCAATTTGAGTCAGCGACTTATGGGCCAGGACCCCATGGACGAAAATTGATTTCATGCAACTTATCAAGAAAACTAGCCAAGCTCACGCCAACCCTTGGGCCTTTGTTCACCCATCGAAGAATTCGGGAGCCACCCCGACTCACGGGAAGCGAAGGCAACGGTTTGGAGCATACTTCTCAAAGTGCTCCCATAGCCGGACTTGCGGAGAAAAGCAACGTGCACATATGAATCCACTTTCATGAAACCGTTCGAAACTCGCATGTTCGCAACTAGGTGATCCGAGATGCACATACGGGAACCAGGAACGACTTGCCAATGGGAAGAACTTCACCCTTTGCCAACTTCACAACAATCGCCAACAACTGCGGTCTTATTCCCTTCTTGCCAGGAACCGTCATCAAAAATGTCTCTAGACAACCGAGAGAGCCAAAAATGCTGCGACATGAAGATCACTTATTTTCCCATTCGGGCTCCAACTCGTCCAGGAAACCATTGAGATATCCACCAACCGTAAGGGCACCTTTCATCCTCTTTAAAGGCGAGAGTCCTTCGACTTCGCAATGGAGTCTTTCGAGCGAAATCCCCCAACTTAGCGGCCAGGTCATCCCGCATCTTCACCTCGCTTTCGGATAATTGGATTCTAAGATTCCCGATTCTTTGGAAGATTGACAAAAGAGCCACACTCTCGAGGAGAAAGTTATCTCACCCCATCTACATATGATTGTATGGGTGTCCGAACACCATCACGGAGATGAAAGCAACCAAGCACAGGATGTCCTTCCTAATATGGAGATTTCTTGAGGTCTTGACGGCATCAATGACCTGCGCTCGAGTCAAGTTGGTATTTATATGCTCCTTGCTCACCATGAACTCAACCCAATCATCAAAAGAACGCAATGGACTTTGACACATCCACGAAGTCAATGTTGGAAGAGGAATATACCCCTTTATGAAGACAAAATCGAATGGTGCTCTGGGGCGAACCGAACGTGTCTTCTGTCATCCTCACCACCGGTTAGCAAAATTGGCACGAAACACAGGTGATTCTTAGAGAGAGGGCGAGGGCTCTAGTGAAGAATTCATCATCTATGTTCGGCTTGGAATTATGAGCATCCTTCGACGAAGTGAAATTTGTTTCGGGTAACATCTTATCGAATTCCTTCACAACAATTTGGTAATAAGATATCTGCACAAAACAAACGGAGAAAGGCGAAGTTATTTCTCGACACATAATCGTACCCAACAAAAAAAAAAAAAAAAAGAAAAGGAAGGAGGACGTATTTTATTCGAGTTCAAGACTATATCTGTGGTATTTTCTTCGGGTTCGAGACTATATACGCGGCATTCTATACGGGTACAAGTGTGTCTACGATTATCCTTCTTCGGTTTCAAAAATATATATGGAGCATTTTTCTATTGGTTCAAAAGCTGCGCGCATGGTACTTCTTTCAAGAGGCAAAAAATCATATATACAATATTTCTTGCGGGTTCGAAGTCATATGAAGCATATACACAGTATTCTTCTTCGGGATTCATACAGGATTCTCTACGGGATCGAAATACACATGCAGTGTTTAAATACGGGCTCAAATACGCCTACGGTATCGTTCTTCGGGTTGAGAATTATATACATAGCATCCTCTACGGGTTCAAAATACACACTTGATATTTTCTTGGGGTTCAAATATTTCTTTCAGGACCTAAAATTCATATATGCAATATTTCCCACGGGTTCAAACAATATATGCAGTATTCCCTTGTTTGCATACGTACTATATTTTCTACAAGAGGCACGCCAAGGAATCATATGCAAGGATTGTGGAAGCGCCTACTTTTAAGGTGTATACCTATATAAAAAAAAAAAAAAGAGAAAGAAGAGTACTCGAAGACATACCTGGAAGCTGGTTTCTCTTTGCCGCTAGTATGAAAAGAGGAAAGAATAAAGCGCAGTATGGGGAGAAAGGGGCTTTATATATATATATACATATATAGGCGTGAAAGACTTTGAAATAGGGAAGGATTCCCCTTTCACCAAAATCACGGGTGTAAGAAGCGGGCCCACAAAGGGTGCGACTTCCCAATGCCGCCAAGTCACGCCTTTGCAAGCATAGTTTCCAAGATTGGACCAGGCCCCACCAATTGCGCCTACCTCCCAACGGTCGCCCAAGTCATGCCCGCAAGCATGGTTTCCAAGATTAGACCGACTTCCCAATGCGCCCAAGTCACGCCTGCAAGCATGGTTTCCAAGATTAGACCGACTTCCCAATGCCGCCCAAGTCACTTTGCAAGCATGGTTTCCAAGATTAGACCGACCTCCCAATGGTCGCCCAAAGTCACCCTGCAAGCATGGTTTCCAAGATTAGACCGACCTCCCAATGGTCGCCCAAGTCACCCTTTGCAAGCATGGTTTCAAGATTAGACCGACCTCCCAATGGTCGCCCAAGACACGCTGCAAGCATGGTTTCCAAGATTAGACCGGCCCCACCAGTGCGCCAACTTCCCAACGTCGCCCAAGCTGCACCGGGCCCCCAATTGTGCCGACCTCCGATTTGTGCAAAACTACCGAGAGGCAAGATTCGAAATCCTATTTATAAAAGGTCGGACAAGCCTCCTTCAATTTTCTTTACGGTTTGTTGTTAATAGTTTGTCACCATCTTATGCTTACCTCGCAACAAAGCCCCTGTTAGGAGCTAAGCGGGGGACTTAATGTTGATGGTGGATTTTAGACAAGGGTAAAATCGTAAAACCCCATGACCTAGTGTTACATGACACATTAACTAAGAGCATTTAACTCGAGGTGTAAATAATTAATAGGGGTATTTTTTCAAAATACGGATTAGGTTTTCAACACGGAACCCTAATTCAAAACCAAGCGCATCATCTGCGCACCATGGCAACCATGCCAAACCAAGCGCATCTTTGCGCACCATGGCAACCATGCCAAACCAAGCCGCATCTGCGCTGCCATGGCAACCATGCCATGGCAACCATGCCATGGCAACCATGCCAAACCGCAGCTCGCGCACCATGGCAACCATGCCAAACCAAGCCGCATCTTTGCGCACCATGGCAACCATGCCAAACCAAGCCGCATCTCTGCGCACCATGGCAACCATGCCAAACCAAGCCAGCATCTGCGCACCATGGCAACCATGCCAAACCAAGCCGCACCTCTGCGCACCATGGCAACCATGCCAAACCAAGCGCATCTTTTGCGCACCATGGCAACCATGCCAAACCAAGCCGCATCTCTGCGCACCATGGCAACCATGCCAAACCAAGCCGCACTCTGCGCACCATGGCAACCATGCCAAACCAAGCGCACTCTGCGCACCATGGCAACCATGCCAAACCAAGCCGCAACCACCAAACCAATGCGCACCATGGCAACAATGCCAAACCAGCCGCTATGCCTTTGGCCCACGCCAAACCAAGCGCCCTAGGCTTGCAAGACTTGCAACTAGGTCAACATGGCCGCACGTGCCATTGGCACATGCCAACCGTGCCAAGCCATATTTCTAAGCCACTATGCCTTTGGCCCACGCCAAACATAGCGCCCTAGGTTTGCAAGACTTGCAACTAGGTCAACATGGCCGCACGTGCCATTGGCACATGCCAACACGTGCCGCAAGCCATATTTCCAAGCCGCTATGCCTTTGGCCCACGCCAAACATAGCGCCCTAGGTTTGCAAGACTTGCAACTAGGTCAACATGGCCGCACGTGCCATTGGCACATGCCAACATGTGCCGTAAGCCATATTTCTAAGCCGCTATGCCTTGGGCCCACGCCAAACATAGCGCCCTAGGTTTTGCAAGACTTGAAACTAGGTCAACATGGCCGCACGTGCCATTGGCACATGCCAACACGTGCCGCAAGCCATATTTCCAAGCCGCTATGCCTTTGGCCCACGCCCAACATAGCGCCCTAGGTTTGCAAGACTTGCAACTAGGTCAACATGGCGCACGTGCCATTGGCACATGCCAACACGTGCGTAAGCCATATTTCTAAGCCGCTATGCCTTTGGCCCACGCCAAACATAGCGCCCTAGGTTTGCAAGACTTGCAACTAGGTCAACATGGCCGCACGTGCCATTGGCACATGCCAACACGTGCCGCAAGCCATATTTCTAAGCCGCTATGCCTTTGGCCCACGCCAAACATAGCGCCCTAGGTTTGCAAGACTTGCAACTAGGTCAACATGGCCGCACGTGCCATTGGCACATGCCAACACGTGCCACAAGCCATATTTCTAAGTCGCTATGCCTTTGGCCCACGCCAAACATAGCGCCCTAGGTTTGCAAGACTTGCAACTAGGTCAACATGGCCGCACGTGCCATTGGCACATGCCAACACGTGCCGCAAGCCATATTTCTAAGCCACTATGCCTTTGGCCCATGCCAAACATAGCGCCCTAGGTTTGCAAGACTTGCAACTAGGTCAACATGGCCGCACGTGCCATTGGCACATGCCAACACGTGTCGCAAGCCATATTTCTAAGCCGCTATGCCTTTGGCCCACGCCAAACATAGCGCCCTAGGTTTGCAAGACTTGCAACTAGGTCAACATGGCCGCACGTGCCATTGGCACATGCCAACACGTGCCGCAAGCCATATTTCTAAGCCGCTATGCCTTTGGCCCACGCCAAACATAGCGCCCTAGGTTTGCAAGACTTGCAACTAGGTCAACATGGCCGCACGTGCCATTGGCACATGCCAACACGTGTATAAAGCCATATTTCTAAGTCGCTATGCCTTTGGCCCCGCCAAACATAGCGCCCTAGGTTCGCAAGACTTGCAACTAGGTCAACATGGCCGCACGTGCCATTGGCACATGCCAACACGTGCCGCAAGCCATATTTCTAAGCCGCTATGGCTTTGGCCCACGGTAAACATAGCGCCCTAGGTTTGCAAGACTTGCAACTAGGTCAACATGGCGCACGTGCCATTGGCACATGCCAACACGTGCCGTAAGCCATATTTCTAAGCCACTATGCCTTGGGCCCACGCCAAACATAGCGCCCCTAGGTTTGCAAGACTTGCAACTAGGTCAACATGCCGCACGTGCCATTGGCACATGCCAACACGTGCCGCAAGCCATATTTCTAAGTCGTATGCCTTTGGCCCACGCCAAACATAGCGCCCTAGGTTGCAAGACTTGCAACTAGGTCAACATGGCCGCACGTGCCATTGGCACATGCCAACATGTGCCCTAAGCCATATTTCTAAGCCGCTATGCCTTGGGCCCACGCCAAACATAGCGCCCTAGGTTTGCAAGACTTGAAACTAGGTCAACATGGCCGCACGCCCCATTGGCACATGCCAACACGTGTCGCAAGCCATATTTCCAAGCCTCTATGCCTTTGGCCCGCCCAACATAACGCCCTAGGTTTGCAAGACTTGCAACTAGGTCAACATGGCCGCACGTGCCATTGGCACATGCCAACACGTGCCGCAAGCCATATTTCTAAGTCGCTATGCCTTGGGCCACGCCAAACATAGCGCCCTTGTTTGCAAGACTTGCAACTAGGTCAACATGGCCGCACGTGCCATTGGCACATGCCAACACGTGCCGCAAGCCATATTTCTAAGCCGCTATGCCTTTGGCCCACGCCAAACATAGCGCCCTAGGTTTCAAGACTTGCAACTAGGTCGGCATGGCGCACGTGCCATTGGCACATGCCAACACGTGCCACAAGCCATATTTCTAAGTCGCTATGCCTTTGGCCCACGCCAAACATAGCGCCCTAGGTTTGCAAGACTTGCAACTAGGTCAACATGGCCGCACGCGCCATTGGCACATGCCAACACGTGCCGCAAGCCATATTTCTAAGCCGCTATGCCTTGGGCCCATGCCAAACATTGCGCCCTAGGTTTTGCAAGACTTGCAACTAGGTCAACATGGCCACACGTGCCATTGGCACATGCCAACACGTGTCGCAAGCCATATTTCCAAGCCGCTATGCCTTTGGCCCACGCCAATATAGCGCCCTAGGTTTGCAAGACTTGCAACTAGGTCAACCTATGGCCGCACGTGCCATTGGCACATGCCAACACGTGCCGCAAGCCATATTTCTAAGCCGCTATGCCTTTGGCCACGCCAAACATAGCGCCCTAGGTACAAGACTTGCAACTAGGTCAACATGGCCGCACGTGCCATTGGCACATGCCAACACGTGCCGCAAGCCATATTTCTAAGTCGCTATGCCTTTGGCCCACGGCAAACATAGCGCCCCTAGGTTGCAAGACTTGCAACTAGGTCAACATGGCCATTGCACATGCCATTGGCACATGCCAACACGTGCCACAAGCCATATTTCTAAGTCGCTATGCCTTTGGCCCACGCCAAACATAGCGCCCTAGGTTTACCAAGACTTGCAACTAGGTCAACATGGCCGCCACGTGCCATTGGCACATGCCAACACGTGCCGCAAGCCATATTTCTAAGCCACTATGCCTTGGGCCCATGCCAAACAGCGCCCTAGGTTTGAAAGACTTGCAACTAGGTTAACATGGCCATACGCGCCATTGGCACATGCCAACACGTGTCGCAAGCCATATTTCTAAACCGCTATGCCTTTGGCCCACGCCCAACATAGCGCCCTGGGTTTGCAAGACTTGCAAGCTAGGTCAACCTGGCCGCACGTGCCATTGGCACATGCCAACACGCTGCAGCCATATTTCTAAGCGCCTATGCCTTAGGCCCGCCAAACATAGCGCCCTAGAGTTTAAGACTTGCAGCTAGGTCAACATGGCCGCACGTGCCATTGGCACATGCCAACACGTGCGCAAGCCATATTTCTAAGTCGCTATGCCTTTGGCCCACACCAACATAGCGCCCTAGGTTTGCAAGACTTGCAGCTAGGTCAACATGTACACGTGCCATTGGCACATGCCCAACACGTCTTGTGAAGCCATATTTCCGAGTCGCTATGCCTTTGCTCCACGCCAAACATAGCGCCCTAGGTTTCAAGACTTGCAACTAGGTCAACATGGCCGCACGTGCCATTAGCATGCCATTAGCACATGCCAACACGTGCGCAAGCCCATATTTCTAAGCCGCTATGCCTTGGGCCCACGCCAAACATAGCGCCCTAGGTTTGCAAGACTTGCAACTAGGTCAACATGGTCAAAGATGCCGTTGGCACATGCCAACACGTGCCGAAAGCCATATTTCTAAGCCGCTATGCCTTTGGCCCACGCCAAACATAGCGCCTAGGCCTGCAAGACTTGCACTTAGGTCAACCTGACAGACGTGATGCCATTGCACATGCCGACGTGCCGCATAGCCATATTTCTAAGCCGCTATGCCTTTGGCCCACGCCAAACATGGCGCTCCCAGGTTGCAAGACTTGCAACTAGGTCAACAAGGCATTCCGCACATGCCGTTGCACATGCCAAACATACACGTCGGTAGCCTAACTTGCAAACCGTGCAACCTACCACCAAGGCATTCCGCACATGCCATTGGCACATGCCAAACACACACGCTGGTAGCCTAACTTGCAAACCGTGCAACCTACCACCAAGGCATTCCGCACATGCCAAACACACACGCTTGTGTAGCCTAACTTCAGCCCAGTGCAACCTACCACCAAGGCATTCCGCACATAACACACACGCCGGGTAGCCTAACTTGCAAACCGTGCAACCTACCACCAAGGCATTCCGCACATGCAAGCACACACGCGACAACCTAACTTGCAAACCGTGCAACCTACCACCAAGGCATTCCGCACATGCACTGGCACATGCGAGAAGCACACACGTAACCTAACTTGCAAACCGTGCAACCTACCACCCAGGCATTCGCACATGCCATTGGCACATGCCACACGCGCCACTAGCAGCGCCACTTGCACTCAAGATGCAACCAACACTCGAGACATCGACACAAACTGGGTATGCTTTTTGGGTTTGGTTTGGTGGTCTGACATGCTCTTGCGTACACTACGCTCACATTAAGAAAAGCGTGAAAAGGAATAATGCGGTCAAATAAAAGAGGAAATAATGGTGAAAAACGTTTTCACCCATTAAACCATGCGGTTACCACCTCCTCCCATTATTTCACCTTTACTCTCTTCCTTCGTGAGGCAGTGCGTTTGATCTCGACTTGTATAAATAGGTCTTACCCATTTCCACCGGACAGACAGGTCTCGGTCGGAAAATATCTACACTTATCTCAGAAAGCAACTTTGCAAGCTCTCCCAAAAGCTTCTATCTCTTTGCAAGCTTCCTAGCTTTCACTTTCTCGATACAAGTCGAATCTTACTCTCCTCAACACCTTTCTTTTGCTTCCTCTCCCCAAATCAACCCCTTATCCTCCACTTTTGTGACCGAAACAAGTCTGGAACGGCCATTTCTTGGTTTAGGTCGGACTTGTACAGATCGATCTCTCGAATCTACAAAGTGCTCACGTGCAGCACATTTGTTTAGGGTTTGAATCAATTTCTCACTCACCCACCGAAATTACCGAAATCGTGACGATTTTCACCCATAAACACCTGCATAGGAGTTATAACAATTATACAAATCAGTCCAATGGATGAATTTCCAAATTACATATACAAATTATTATAGCTGAAACATCCAAACCACACATGTTTTGAGTTTTAAAGTTTGTTAAATATATACCTTCATGCGCATCCTCTTGGTGACTCTCATTATAGTCGTCTTCTGGGTTGTTGATTTGCTCATCAAACTCAAGCATATCGTCAAATGTTGTATGTATGGGAGCTACAATTTAGAGATTATGTATGAATTTGGCGAGATCCTTGAATTTTTATGTTTGATACTGACACAAAAAGTCAAGTACATATAACTTACCTCTGTGTTGAGGGCCCAATTCCATATACCCTTTGCCGGTATTCATTGCTACTCTCGAGACACAACCTAATAGTGTCGCATTTCTTTGCTTCGCACATGTTCATGCATAACATGTTCAAATAAGTTTGATGACCTCTGCTCCTCAATCATATATTGGTGACGGGTTCTTTCTTAGGACACGCCTCCTTTCTCGATCATTGCAAATGTGTTCTTCGATATTTGCGGACCTATAGATGTTGAAGGAAGGTTTAGCTTTTCCTTGATGAGGTTTTCTACCAATAAGTTTGAAACTAAAATCGCTAACTATATTGTTACCTTGATCAACGATTGATGTGTTTCCACGTCGATAAATCTTGGGCTTGCGGGAATTAATCTTTCAATTGCTTTATGTGATCCAGTGAGTTAGATGCTTGTACACTTCGTGAAAATGTAAAAAGAAATCTATAATAAGCTTATATTTGTAAAATCCATGATTATGATTATGTGATAAGCATTATTAAATCGATAAACTTACAACTTGCACTTTGGCTCCATTAATTCTCTCTTCCGTTTTGATAAGCAATGCGTTGTCTTTTATCGAACGCCTGTTTTTGTTGTTCATTCATAATCTCTTGTTTTGATTTTTTGTTGAGTTCGCCACAACTGTTTTCCCTCTTGTTATTCACAATAGTAGTTTGAGGATCTCGTGATTGACCCACAACACATATATGCAGAAGATATATCCATCATACTTGACATTCTTAATTAATTTTGGTATACTAAAAAATGGATGGTGGTAGAAACTAAAAGGTACGTTTGAATTGATGCTTCGCAGCAGCATGTTTTTCATAGTCTCTTAAGAATACATATCATTTGGTAGGAGTTTATTCACTTCATAGCCAAACTTCTTGGTGTATCTAGGATGCATCGACCAAACTAAAGACACTTTTTTTCTTATTCTATTTAATAAGAGGTCTATGGGTTTCTATGTTTCACGAGGCCTTTAGTAGATTAATCCTTGACTAATCCGGTGGGAGGTTTTCATCTAACTAAAATTAAGACTAAATCTCGCTAACTCTGAGATTACCTTTTGATCCAATGATTCTATTGTGCTTCCGCAACCAATAAATCTTGGGCTTCGGCGAGAATCAATGATTACGGTGATGACGAATTTTGGCTTCGAGAATTTTGCTTCCTGACCTATATTGATCTCAAATCGTGCATTTTATAGTAATCTCCTCGTTTGTCAAATTCTCTTTGACGATTTACGTAGCTAACACGACTCCTTTCTCTTTCTGCAACTCGTTGTTCTTCATCATCATGTTTTGTTGCCTTGCTCTGTCCGATCCCCTTGTCTCTCATTTTGTAACAACCTCGGTGTCATGTTTTCTTGACGATGTATCTGAACGAACACGACTCCTTTTCGGCAGCTTTTTGTTCTTGGGTCATCATCATGCTTCTTCTAGTGGAAAAACGACTTTGGGATGCATCCATCTCTGCTGGTTTGGTTTCAGCCTGTACAACAAAACCAAATCAATCAAAATGCAATTGAGCTATAAAATAAACCAACCACACACAGTGCGAGCATGTCCATTGCTTGCAGGTGCGGCTAGCATGGTTGGCATGCTTTGGCGCGATCAGTGTGGCTGGCATGATTTTCATTGGCATAGAGGTGCGGCTAGCATGGTTGGCATGCTTTGGCGTGGTCGGTATGGCTGGCATGATTTGCCATTGGCACAGAGGTGCGGCTAGCATGGTTGGCATGCTTTGGCTCGGTCGGTGTGGCTGGCATGATTTGCCATTGGCACACGTGGGAATTAGGGTTTGGCTTGTCGTAACCCTAATTTGAAAAAGATACCGGTAATTATTTAGGGACACATTAAAGGTTTCAATAAATGTGCCTAGTAAATGCTTGATACTTTAAATGTTGTGATATCATTGTCTGCTAGGGTTTAGTGTTTCTGCCAATTTTTACCACTAAGCTAAAAACCACCATCAACAGGTAGGACGATGCATAAATTGACTTACTTGATTGATAACATAACTAATGTCAGGTCGAGTCATATTGAGATACTGTAAACCACCCACCAAACTTCTAAACAAAGTAACATCGAAATAATGCATCATCGTTTGAGGATAACTTAGAACGAGAGCCGGAGTTGAGGCTTGGTTTAGCATCATGCAAATCAATCTTCTTCAAGAGATCAACGTATACTTGTTTTGAGTTAAGACCATTCTATTAGCAGTCTTAGTAGCCTCTAAACCAAGAAAATAATGTAAATATCCTAAATCGGTCATAGAGAACTCGCCTTTTGAAGTTGTGGAAGCATAGATGAATACCGGCAATATCACTTTACTAGTCAAGATGATATCATCAAAAGTACTATAAGAGAATTACTATACCAGTACCAGAGTTCTTGATAAACATGGAGTGATATGATTGAGACGATTTGAAACCAAGCTGCAAAAGAAAAGTAGTATAAATCGATGAAACCATGCACGATTGCTCCTTTGGTGTCTCTTTTTCGCTTGGATAAAATGATTCGGTGTTTCGTACTTTGCCTATTATTGATGTAACAATGCCTATGATTGCTCCACCTGGATCTGTGGATTATTCACACCTACATTTATGCCCCTTCTTTCACTCGTGTATTCGACACGAGGAAGAAACAAACTCCCACGATGCTAGCCATGCTGCATTTCCCGCCATGCGGTTCCCATTAACTGTTGCCTTTATGACATGCTACCGCCTCCTCAGGTCGTATTTGTTTGTGGTATAAATTCAACTTGATTAGACTCTTGATTCTCCTTTCACTCTTTTTCAATAGCCAACGTCTTCTCCTTCTTTGTCTTATTCATTTCTTTTTTCACTCGCCGCTTTTCAGGTTACCTCTTTCTCAGATTTTCTCTCGAAACCCTAAATTTCGCTTAACTTTGTTAATGTTCTCTGCTGCTGTTGCTGTTGTTCGGTCTTTGATTCCCATTATTTTTTTTGGACCCTTCCTTTCCTTTTCTCTCATGGCTTCTTCGATTCTTCTATGACTGAAAAAAGGTGTGTGAGTTATACTTTTTCCGATGAGGATGGTGTTCCCATCGATTCTTTGTTTATTGTTGAAAGTCCTTCCAAGCACGATCATCGCGCTCTTAACTCTATCTTTTCTGATGGTTCTCCTCCATTTTCATGTAGGAATGACAAGAAAGCTGTCAAGGATCAAATGGATGAACAATTCATCAAACAACTGAAAGACGATTATGATCTTCATGGCTATGATATCAGGCTATTGTTGGGCCAAAAAGGTGTTCTGAAGAAGGAGGAAGTTTTAAGGTTTCCTCACTCGGCCGAGGCGACCGTTATCAACAAAGTTCAATTAGAGCTTGGGCTACGCTTTCCTCTGTATGAAGTCTTATCCCAGATTCTCCCATCCCGTGCCCTAGCTCAATGAAATGGTAACACCTTTCGCCTCATAGCTAAGTGGGAGGCGAGGAGAGGCGAGTGCCTTCGTTTAGTCTACCTATGATTCTTCGTGGAGGCGATTATACCTGTCGCCTTTTTGCCAACTTCGAAGTGTGTTGCTACTAATGGTGATCTTGCTGGTTTTGCTGCTAGTCCTCATCACAATAAGACTCCCACTAGGGGTTTTAAGAAGTTGTTGTTGGGTGAGGATCCTGAGGGAGGGGCAACTACTAATAAGCACGCCATCATACCAGGTGATGTAGCTTGGGATCAGGTCCTCTTCCCTTTGTGGTCCTCTTACAAGTGGAAAATTTCCGCCTCTTACCGAGCCTTATCCATTATGGGTGGTTAATGTTGATCAGGTAAGTTTTTTCATTTGTTTAGTTGGTCGGTTAGGTAAGCAAAGAAGATAATATTTTAACTTGTTTGTATTTTGCAGCCCAAGATCCCAGTAATCAGCCTAAGGCTTCAACTACTCGGAAGAGGGATAGAGGTCCTAGCACCCGGAGTCGAGGAGGGAGACATGGAAGGTAACAAATATCTTCTATATTCCGGTACATGTACTTGCCCCTATTTTTTTCCTTGAATGGATCTGACGATGACCCGTGTTAGAGGCGTATCGGCAAAGATAGTGAGGATCCCGATGATCGGCTTCCCTTATCTCATTTCCGAGGAAGTCGCCTCGTAAACTTTTCCGATATTTCGTCTACCATTCAGAGGTAAGACCGATCGAATGGGTAAAGAGCCAAAGGGCGACGAGTCTCCCCCGAGGAAGAATATGCCCCAACAACCTCATCGAGGCCTCGCTGGTAAAGGTGTTTCCATAGGCGAGGGTATTGTTTTTTTATGTCTGACGATGATGATGATGAAGAAATTTTGGTATGGAGGATGAAACCGATGAGCCGAAGCGGGTTGAGTCTTCTGGTGGAAAGAATGATGCTCCTGGGAATGAGCTGTTGGAGAATCTGCCCCATGATTCTCCTACCCCGAGTTCGCATGGGGCTACCTTCTTTACCTTCTCGGGCCCGGTGTGTAACTCGATGGGAGCTCTTACTTCTCCCGATTTTAGCAACTTGATTGCCGAGCAGATGATCAATGTCGTGCCCCTCTATTCTCACGGTCTAAAGGATACCTTAAACCTCATGAGTCTTAAACTTCGGATTTCGATAAAGAGTGGTTGTTGATGTTGTGAAAGGTAATTTCCTCAGGCTACTAATAGAAAGATGTTGGAGGCTGCTATTCGGTAGAAGAAGCTAGCGGAAGTGGAGTATCTTCGCCTTGATTGCAAAGAGCAAGAGCGATCCGGAGGATTGGAAAAACGGCTGGCGCCCAAGGTACTTATTCAAAACTTAAATATCTATGATTGATCCGTAGTGCCAATATCCCGAGTTTGGTATTGTCTTCCTAGCCGATATATCTAGTATAGATGCGGAGACGTTGTTTCGGAGTATCACTTGATAAAAGAGGAAGTTAGATATTGAGCTAGATAATGTTGAGAACCTCCCAAAGAATTGTCAATAAGGATGATAAGATAAATCGTGGCCTTGAGAAATCGAGGATCTTCGGAGCCGAACTACTTCTTATCCAGAGATTTGAGTATGTGCCCGAGGAGATAGACAATCTTCGGGCAAGTCTCGCTCAGGTTCTGGGAATTGCCACCGACAAAACATTATTAGCCGATAACTTGGAAAGTCAATGTGACAGGTTGAGACTTCAGATTAGAGATTCATATGTTGACTGACAAGCGGATCTTGAAGGAAAAGATACCGTCGAGGGGTCTAACCAAGAGGTTGAGAGAGAGAGGATACAAACGGTTGAGTAGGTATCCCAAGAGTTGGAGTGGACCCGAGTTCAATTGTCGGGCCTTCAAATATCCCATGGTCGGCGAGGAAGGCTAGTTGGAGTGATCATAAGAAATATTGCCCCACCGATGAATTCAACGAGCAACCTTATATCGAGCTAACTTCGAATATTTCTGCTCTTGAATGTAGCTTGCTTAAATCCGAGGAAAATGTTAAAGTAGTTTTACCCTTGCTTGAAGGTGTTTCCCCATGTGTTATGTTTCCCATATGCCTCTTCTAATGTTGTCATGCATGATGCCCTGTAACTGACCACTAAAGGCGAAGGTGAAGTCTCTGGAGGAGGAAGCTGTTCGACTAAAGGGAAGGATAGATGACATGCTCCCAAATGAATCAGAATACATCTCTATCTCGAATATGCCTTAGTGGTGCGACTTCCACCCATTTGGTGAATTAGTCCGTGGCTATAATCAAATACTTTCTCTGCCCCGATCCGATATGTAGTGGCCCCACGATATCGATCCCCCATTTTGCGAATGGCCATGGGCTCACCACTGAGTTTAATGATACTGCTGGTGCGTGTATCTTCTTTCCAAGCTTTTGGCATTCATCATGATTAGTGCCATATGTTTTCACATCTTCATTCATGTACGACCAAAAATATCCCATGGTCTTTGCCACAGTTAAATGACTTCGTCCGAGATATGATTGCCTACAACGCCATAATGTAGCTCATTTAAGATTGAGTGTCCTTCTTATTTGATCAAACATCTCAAGAGTGGTCCCAGATATGATTTTCTGTATAAGATGCCGTCTCGGGTCGTCCTTTCGGTAGTTCTCTTGTTTACAAGTATTGGTGGATGGGTTTCGCCGATCGTAGGATTAATACTTATCGGTCGTTGTCACGCCCACATATTCTTTTATGTATGCTATTTCAGGTTTATATGGCATCAGGACCCTCATGACTCTGATGCCCTCAATACCCGAATATGTCAACATTGAGGCAATATAGGCTAGTGCATCC
Organism: Papaver armeniacum; assembly: GCA_023531295.1. Taxonomy (NCBI): domain Eukaryota; kingdom Viridiplantae; phylum Streptophyta; class Magnoliopsida; order Ranunculales; family Papaveraceae; genus Papaver; species Papaver armeniacum. Next base: position 73,135 of record JAJJWW010003326.1, read on the forward strand.
GATGCCGATTATCTTTTCTGCAAATATGTCTGAACTTAATATTGGGAATCTGATTGATGTAAAATTGGCGAGCTCCCAATATTTTTGTAATAGGATCATGAATTGCATCGTCACCGGTCTGTCGGATGACTAGTTCATAATCGCTAGATAGTCTCACATCATGTATCCCTAATTCCACAATTAATCGCAAGGCATGAATTACAGCTTCGTATTCAGTGACATTGTTTGTCGCCATAAACTCAAGCCGAAATGAGTGGACTATTTTCTTCCCTTTTGGTGTGGTGAAAACTAGCCCTAGCCCCGATCCTTCTTTATTGGACGATCCATCGACGAACACTTCCCATCGTGTGGATTACTGAAGTTTCAAGGAGATCGGACGTATCTTCTCGGTGTTCTTCCATGCAGGATATCCTCAATTTCCTCCTCATCGCCTGGGGAAAGTCGCATGAAATCGGCCATTGCTTGCGCTTTTACTACTGTCCTCATTTCATAGAAGATATCGAAGTGCTTAATTTGAGCACTCCATTTAGATATCCGTCCCGATCTTTGCCTTGGAGTTTGGAAGTATTGATTCTATAAGAAGATTTACGTGAGTACTCGGATCTTGTGGGTTTGGAAATGCGTCCAAGTGGATTTTGTGTTGCGAACACCAAAGCGAGTATCAGTTGCTCAATTCGGGTGTAGGTCCTCTCTGCTGGGTTTATGGTCTTGCTTATGAAGTACACGAGTTTTTCTTCAACCCCAACATTTTTAACTAAGACTGCGTTGATGGCATAACTAGTCGCCCCGAGATATAAGGTAAACGCTTCGTCGGGCTGGTCTTTGCAATACCGGCAGACACGGCAGGATGTTAACTTAATCTTTTGGAATGGTTCTTCACACTCTTCGCTCCGTTGAATTCCCCCTTTCTTAGCTTCCCAAAGAAGTCTTTAATTTGTCCGATGATGAGTGAAATAAATGCCCTAATCTTTTGTAAGTTTCCATTGATAGTTGCATATCTTTTTATACGTTACCGGGGATGGCATTTCCAAGACACAGATCTAATCTTATCTGGGTAAACTTCTATTCCTTTATCAATAATTATATACCTAGGAATTTACTCGAAGTTACCCAAAGGTGCACTTGGTCAGGTTCACTCTTATTTTATATTTCCTCATAGTTTGAAAGATCTCCCGAAGATCATCAATATGGTTGGATGCCACCTTGCTTTTCACTACCATGTCGTCCACCTAGACCGATAGTTTGTATCTTATATTCAAACATGTCCTCCACCATCCTTTGATAGGTGGATCTGTATTCCTCGGTCCAAGCGACATTTTGGTGTAGCAATATATCCCTCCGGTGTGAAAGATGTATGCTTTGATCCTCACTGGGTCAAGGGGTTGGTTGTACCCGGGTAACCATCCATCAATGTTATTGCCTTGTACCCACACTATGGATTCTCTTAGCTGATCGATGTTAGGGGGAAAGGGAAGTTGTCTTTGAGACATACTTTGTTCATATCCTTGAATCGTCTGATTATTACCCCTCCGTTTTTCTTAGGGACGATTACCATGTATGATATCTATTGTGGATATTGGGCTTTGCGAATAATTCTTACTACTTGAAGTTTCTTGAGTTCGACCTCCACCGCCGCCTGCAGCTCGGGAGCAATTCTGTGCATCTTCTATCAGATCGGCTTAAACTTAGGGTCTATCCTGAGGCGGTGGGAACATACTTCTGGGTCAATACCCTCCATATCCTGCATTTTCCAAGCGAACACATCCATGTGTTCTCATGCGGGAGCTATTAGTTGGCATGTCTGCTCGTCCGATAACAACGTCAATTCCTGACAATTTTGGCTCTTCCTCGGACCCTAGTTGATCTCGAGTAGATTCTAAGGCCAAGTTGGTTTTGGTTCCTTGATCGGTGTCGCCTTCTTTGATTGCTATAAAGGTCCCTTTCTCATTGGTTTCATAGGTCATGACCACCTTGTGAAATCGTCTTCTCCAACTCCTCCCGGCTTTGACTTCATTAGTCTTGTTCTTTTCTCGGCACTGCCTAGCTCGCTTATCCTCATTTTGTTGAATATCTAGCTGGATGCATTTTCTTGCGGCTTGAGGATCGCCTCTTACTTCAACGACTCCTCTGTAAGTGAGAAACCTTAACCTCTAGTGATTGTCCGAAGCTACCCCTTTGATGCATGCGACCCAAGGTCTCCCAATAATCGCCTCGTATTGTGATACAATGTCCACAATGCATAATGTGGTGAGGGTGTGGTTTGGTTACTGTCCCATTGAAGCCTTAGATTCCATAGGTTAACGGAATTAGGATGTCGTCAAATAGCTCCATTCTTTTAAACGTGTTGTAAAAGAGAACCTCGACAGAACTCCTACTGTCTACTAGTATCCTTTTAACTCCCCATTCTCGATGATTAAGGTAATGACTAGAGGATCCCCATGAGCTTGGTCGTTCATCGGGACATCCTTAATTTGAGAAAGTGATGTTTGCATCATCCATCTTCGTTAGGAAAAGTTTTGGAGCACACTGAAGATCTCCTTTACCTGCACGATTCCTTTTGTGAATATTTGATGTGATCCCCGTTTCCAAATCGATTCCCTCAGTTTCCGAGTGTGTGAAAATAGTATTACATACGAATGGAGTTCCTCGGTCCAATCACTCACTTGATGTACATGGGCGTCTAGTGCGGTGGCCTTGGTTTGCTTGTTTGACAAAGTGTCTCATATATCCATTCCGGATCAGATGTTGAACTATGTCTTTTACTTCCCAACAATTGTTGGTGGAATGGCTTTGATCTTGATGGTAATGAAAAGTCGGGATGGTTTCTAGTTTCGTCAGCATATGCTTTGATCTTTTGGTATAGGATGCTCCTCTTTTCTACTTCCTTGAAAATTTCTTCTAGAGGTGCGTTTAGTGGTGTGTATGTTCTCGGCTCATGGCGCGGTTTCTTTCCTTTCTCGACCCACTCTTTTTCCCAGGCCTTGTAACATCTTGTGTCTTGGCTTTATTTTCGAGTTGCTTTGAGATTCCTTGGTGGGGTCGTTTAAGCCATTGCATTTGGCTTCTTGTACTCCCATGTCTAGCGCTCCTTCTTGTATTTCCTCCAATGCAATGTAGTGCTCTTGCCTCTTTCTCATATCCTTCAATGTTTGCAGCTTTTCAGTATACATAGCTATCCATATATAGGTCTGACTTTCCCAAAGAGTTTTCGAACCCTAATGTCTGACGGGTCAACAGGCACCTTCCCGATATCTGTGCATAGCTTCCTCCACCTGTCTGTCAGTGATCTTACAGGCTCTCAAGCGTCGTGCCGGGGTGAATAGTTTGTTTATCCTTGGCTAGCGATGTTTGTTGTACATATAAGTCTCCAAGAACGTTTCGCTGAAGACTTCATAACTTCAATAGATTCATCGGGCATGGTGTAGAACCAATTCCTCGCCTCTCCATCCAAGATGGCGGAAAAACTTCCACATGACCACCTCACTATTCTTCCATTGTAGCAGCAACATGCCATACAGTTTGATGAATAATGCTGGTATATTTGAATGTTGTCGTCAATTTCATTTTTTTTTCACAAATGATAAAGAACCACAACTGTTATAAAAGATTGTAAGTGGATTGTAATACATGTTTCTGCTACACGTATCTTGGTTGTCAAAGATTTGACATACAACTCTAACAATACTTGTCAAGTAAATACTTGCAAGTCTTCCTGCTGTTGTCAAATACTTTAGATACAACTCATACATGAGTTGTCAAGAAAATAACTTGCAACTCTTCCTTTTGTTGTCAAATACATGAGATACAACTCATAAATGAGTTTCCAAGACAATAACTTGCAACTCTTTCTTTTGTTGTCAAATACTTGAGATACAACATAAGTAGTCAAGGAAAGTGACATACAACTCAGTAATTTTTGTCAAAGAAAAGACATACAACCATGACCATAGTTGTCAACAAATTTTCTACTGACAGCAACAAGTGTAGTGTAGTATTTATTTTCACAACACATATATCAGTTGTGTTAGGAATTAAGAGGAAATTTTGAAATACGTTCACAATGAAGCAAGCATTGTACAAAACTAATCGACAACTATGTTTACGACTATAACTGAAGGCTTGTAAAGATTTGAGGATTTTCTACAACCCCTGTGCAACTTATCGATAAACGTCGTCGTACATGTATGACAACTCTTTTCGGGAGTAGTTTATCATTGTTTTTCCAAGGCATTGCAATTTCTTCGCAAGATGCGTGAGAGAAATCTTTCACCTAGTGACTCCATTAGCTTTTCATTAGTAAACACTCTCTCCATAGACGAGTTAAAAGATCTCTAGTTCTTTCTTTTTTCAGTATTGATATTTTGAATGCTAGTCAATGCTTCTTCTCGACGCCTTCAATAAGGATAGGGCTTCTTTTGAGCCGCTTCCAGCTCCTCCACCTTTTGGCCCCATTGCCTGTGCTTGCACCGCTAGCACATTGCACTCAAGAAATGATTAATGAGAAGAAGGCAGAGGACCTTGGTACGTCAACTATTTCCATTTGAATCAATGTTGTATTTGTTGTTTAGTTTTTCTAGGAATATGGAAAGGTATTCGAATTTGGTTGTTGATTGTTAACAAATCCGATAATTCTGTTTGCTCACTTTGCTGTAATAACATCCGAGTCTCTGGTATGTAATTTACTCCTTAATGTGGTTATTTTACTTGGACGCACAATTGAGATTTGAATTAATGATGGGTATCAAAATCTTAGCATTATGTTGGTACACTTGTTTAAAATTTTGTTCACTTTGATATGTTTTTTCATATCTTGCTCACTCTAAATTAAAATTCATTAACATGAGCCATGGAAAACTTTAAAACAAAAACAAGCCAAGAACACGAAGGAAGGCAATTAAACAAATCAAACTATCAAAGAATCTTCATAAATTGCATTATCTTTTGCCGATCGCCAACACTAGAAAGCATAACAAAGTATACATAGCTATCCATATAGGGTCTGACTTTCCCAAAGAGTTTTCGAACCCTAATATCTGCTGGTCGACAGGCACCTTCCCGATATCGGTGCATAGCTTCCTCCACCTGTTTGTCAGTGATCTTACAGGCTCTCACGAGCGTCGTGCCGGGGTGAATAGTTTGTTTATCCTTGGCCTAAGCGATCTTTGTTGTGCATATAAGTCTCCAAGAACGTTTCTACCAAGACTTCATAACTTCCAATAGATTCATCGGGCAGGGTGTAGAACCAATTCCTCGTCTCTCCATCCAAGTTGGCCGGAAAAAAACTTCCACATGACCACCTCACTATTCTTCCATTGTAGCAGCAACATGCCACACGGTTTGATGAATAATGCTGGTATATTTGAATGTTGTCGCCAATTTCATTTTTTTTTCACAAATGATAAAGAACCACAACTGTTATAAAAGATTGTAAGTGGATTGTAATACATGTTTCTGCTACACGTAGCTTGGTTGTCAAAGATTTGACATACAACTCTAACAATACTTGTCAAGTAAATACTTGCAAGTCTTCCTGCTGTTGTCAAATACTTTAGATACAACTCATACATGAGTTGTCAAGAAAATAACTTGCAACTCTTCCTTTTTTTGTCAAATACATGAGATACAACTCATAAATGAGTTTCCAAGACAATAACTTGCAACTCTTTCTTTTGTTGTCAAATACTTGAGATACAACTCATACATAAGTAGTCAAGGAAAGTGACATACAACTCTAGTAATTGTTGTCAAAGAAAAGACATACAACCATGACCATAGTTGTCAACAAATTTTCTACGACAGCAACAAGTGTAGTGTAGTATTTATTTTCACAACACATATATCAGTTGTGTTAGGAATTAAGAGGAAATTTTGAAATACGTTCACAACTCGAAGCAAGCATTGTACAAAACTAATCGACAACTATGTTTACGACTATAACTGAAGGTTTGTAAAGATTTGAGGATTTTCTACAACCCCTGTGCAACTTATCGATAAACGTCGTCGTACATGTATGACAACTCTTTTCGGAGTAGTTTATCATTGTTTTTCCAAGGCATTGCAATTTCTTCATAAGATGCGTGAAAGAAATCTTTCACCTAGTGACTCCATTAGCTTTTTATTAGTAAACACTCTCTCCATAGACGAGTTAAAAGATCTCTAGTTCTTTCTTTTTTCGGTATTGATATTTTGAATGCTAGTCAATGCTTCTTCTCGACGCCTTCAATAAGGATAGGGCTTTTTCTGACAGCCGCTTCCAGCTCCTCCACCTTTTGGCCCCATTGCACGTGCTTGCACCGCCGTAACATTGCACTCAGAAATGATTAATGAGAAGAAGGCAGAGGACCTTGGTACGTCAACTATTTCCATTTGAATCAATGTTGTATTTGTTGTTTAGTTTTTCTAGGGAATATGGAAAGGTATTCGAATTTGAACTGTTTTTGTTAACCGTCTGATAATTCTGTTTGCTCACTTTGCTGTAATAACATCCGAGTCTCTGGTATGTAATTTACTCCTTAATGTGGTTATTTTACTTGGACGCACAATTGAGATTTGAATTAATGATGGGTATCAAAATCTTAGCATTATGTTGGTACACTTGTTTAAAATTTTTGTTCACTTTGATATGTTTTTTCATATCTTGCTCACTCTAAATTAAAATTCATTAACATGAGCCATGAAAACTTTAAAACAAAAACGAAGCCAAGAACACGAAGGAAGGCAATTAAACAAATCAAACTATCAAAGAATCTTCATAAATTGCATTATCTTTGCCGATCGCCAACACTAGAAAGCATAACAAAGTATACATAGCTATCCATATAGGGTCTGACTTTCCCAAAGAGTTTTGAACCTAATATCTCTGGTCGACAGGCACCTTCCGATATCGGTGCATAGCTTCCTCCACCTGTCTATCAGGTGATCTTACAGGCTCTCTGAGCGTCGTGCCAGGGTGAATAGTTTGTTTATCCTTGGCCTAGCGATGTTGTTGTGCATATAAGTCTCCAAGAACGTTTCCGCCAAGACTTCATAACTTCCAATAGATTCATCGGGCATGGTGTAGAACCAATTCCTCGCCTCTCCATCCAAGTTGGCCGGGAAAAACTTCCACATGACCACCTCACTATTCTTCCATTGTAGCAGCAACATGCCATACAGTTTGATGAATAATGCTGGTATATTTGAAATGTTGTCGCCAATTTCATTTTTTTTTCACAAATGATAAAGAACCACAACTGTTATAAAAGATTGTAAGTGGATTGTAATACATGTTTCTGCTACACGTAGCTTGGTTGTCAAAGATTTGACATACAACTCTAACAATACTTGTCAAGTAAATACTTGCAAGTCTTCTCAAGAAAATACTTTAGATACAAATACTTTAGATACAACTCATACATGAGTTGTCAAGAAAATAACTTGCAACTCTTCCTTTTGTTGTCAAATACATGAGATACAACTCATAAATGAGTTTCCCAGACAATAACTTGCAACTCTTTCTTTTGTTGTCAAATACTTGAGATACAACTCATACATAAGTAGTCAAGGAAAGTGACATACAACTCTAGTAATTGTTGTCAAAGAAAAGACATACAACCATGACCATAGTTGTCAACAAATTTTCTACGACAGCAACAAGTGTAGTGTAGTATTTATTTTCACAACACATATATCAGTTGTGTTAGGAATTAAGAGGAAATTTTGAAATACGTTCACAACTGAAGCAAGCATTGTACAAAACTAATCGACAACTATGTTTACGACTATAACTGAAGGTTTGTAAAGATTTGAGGATTTTCTACAACCCCTGTGCAACTTATCGATAAACGTCGTCGTACATGTATGACAACTCTTTTCGGGAGTAGTTTATCATTGTTTTTCCAAGGCATTGCAATTTCTTCGCAAGATGCGTGAAAGAAATCTTTCACCTAGTGACTCCATTAGCTTTTTATTAGTAAACACTCTCTCCATAGACGAGTTAAAAGATCTCTAGTTCTTTCTTTTTTCGGTATTGATATTTTGAATGCTAGTCAATGCTTCTTCTCGACGCCTTCAATAAGGATAGGGCTTCTTTACAGCAGCCGCTTCCAGCTCCTCCACCTTTTGGCCCCATTGCCTGTGCTTGCACCGCTAGCACATTGCACTCAAGAAATGATTAATGAGAAGAAGGCAGAGGACCTTGGTACGTCAACTATTGCCCTTTGAATCAATGTTGTATTTGTTGTTTAGTTTTTCTAGGGAATATGGAAAGGTATTCGAATTTGAACTGTTGATTGTTAACCGTCCGATAGTTTGTTTGCTCACTTTCTTTGTAATAACATCAGAGTCTCGGTATGTAATTTACTCCTTAATGTGGTTATTTTACTTGGACGCACAATTGAGATTTGAATTAATGATGGGTATCAAAATCTTAGCATTATGTTGGTACACTTGTTTAAAATTTTTGTTCACTTTGATATGTTTTTTCATATCTTGCTCACTCTAAATTAAAATTCATTAACATGAGCCATGAAAACTTTAAAACAAAAACGAAGCCAAGAACACGAAGGAAGGCAATTAAACAAATCAAACTATCAAAGAATCTTCATAAATTGCATTATCTTTGCCGATCGCCAACACTAGAAAGCATAACAAAGTATACATAGCTATCCATATAGGGTCTGACTTTCCCAAAGAGTTTTCGAACCCTAATATCTGCTGGTCGACAGGCACCTTCCCGATATCGGTGCATAGCTTCCTCCACCTGTCTGTCAGTGATCTTACAGGCTCTCTGAAGCGTCGTGCCAGGGTGAATAGTTTGTTTATCCTTGGCCTAGCGATGCTGTTGTGCATATAAGTCTCCAAGAACGTTTCCGCCAAGACTTCATAACTTCAAATAGATTCATCGGGCATGGTGTAGAACCAATTCCTCGCCTCTCCATCCAAGATGGCCGGGAAAAACTTCCACATGACCACCTCACTATTCTTCCATTGTAGCAGCAACATGCCATACAGTTTGATGAATAATCTGGTATATTTGAAATGTTGTCGCCAATTTCTTTTTTTTAATTACACAAATGATAAAGAACCACAACTGTTATAAAAGATTGTAAGTGGATTGTAATACATGTTTTTCGCTTACACGTAGCTTGGTTGTCAAAGATTTGACATACAACTCTAACAATACTTGTCAAGTAAATACTTGCAAGTCTTCCTTTATTGTCAAATACTTTAGATACAACTCATACATGAGTTGTCAAGAAAATAACTTGCAACTCTTCCTTTTGTTGTCAAATACATGAGATACAACTCATAAATGAGTTTCCCAAGACAATAACTTGCAACTCTTTCTTTTGTTGTCAAATACTTGAGATACAACTCATACATAAGTAGTCAAGGAAAGTGACATACAAGTCTAGTAATTGTTGTCAAAGAAAAGACATACAACCATGACCATAGTTGTCAACAAATTTCTACGACAGCAACAAGTGTAGTGTAGTATTTATTTTCACAACACATATATCAGTTGTGTTAGGAATTAAGAGGAAATTTTGAAATACGTTCACAACTCGAAGCAAGCATTGTACAAAACTAATCGACAACTATGTTTACGACTATAACTGAAGGCTTGTAAAGATTTGAGGATTTTCTACAACCCCCCTTGTGCAACTTATCGATAAACGTCGTCGTAAATGTATGACAACTCTTTTCAGGAGTAGTTTATCATTGTTTTTCCAAGGCATTGCAATTTCTTAGCAAGATGCGTGAAAGAAATCTTTCACCTAGTGACTCCATTAGCTTTTATTAGTAAACACTCTCTCCATAGACGAGTTAAAAGATCTCTAGTTCTTTCTTTTTTCAGTATTGATATTTTGAATGCTAGTCAATGCTTCTTCTCGACGCCTTCAATAAGGATAAGGCTTCTTTACAGAGCCTTCGCTTCCAGCTCCTCCACCTTTTGGCCCCATTGCCTGTGCTTGCACCGCCAGCACATTGCACTCAAGAAATGATTAATGAGAAGAAGGCAGAGGACCTTGGTACGTCAACTATTGCCCTTTGAATCAATGTTGTATTTGTTGTTTAGTTTTTCTAGGGAATATGGAAAGGTATTCGAATTTGAACTGTTGATTGTTAACCGTCTGATAATTCTGTTTGCTCACTTTGCTGTAATAACATCCGAGTCTCTGGTATGTAATTTACTCCTTAATGTGGTTATTTTACTTGGACGCACAATTGAGATTTGAATTAATGATGGGTATCAAAATCTTAGCATTATGTTGGTACACTTGTTTAAAATTTTTGTTCACTTTGTTATGTTTTTTCATATCTTGCTCACTCTAAATTAAAATTCATTAACATGAGCCATGAAAACTTTAAAACAAAAACGAAGCCAAGAACACGAAGGAAGGCAATTAAACAAATCAAACTATTAAAGAATCTTCATAAATTGCATTATCTTTGCCGATCGCCAACACTAGAAAGCACACACAAATTGTTTTGTCATGGCGCTGCTGCTGTCTGCTTCTTTGAAGGAGCTATCTCTTCGAAAGAGGCGTCCAAGTGCATCCCCAAACTCATACCTCTTCAACAGAGGAGAAAGGGACAAAAAGTTTTGCACGATAGCAAATCTCTTCACTTGTAATATTGCCTACACGGGGAGAAAGGGCCAAAAAGTTCGCATCAAAGCAAGTCTGATTAGGATATATTCTCTGCCCGAACGTTGCACCTGTATTCTCTGCCCAAACCCTCTGCTGGGACTTTTCACTTGTTGTCGTTTCTGGTAATGCACACATATCGGGCGCAAAGTAAGGATGCTGCAGAGCCTCCATAGCTGTTGGTCTGTTTTAGGGTCCCAAGAACAAAGGGATTTAATCAGATCTATAGGCTCATGACTAGCAGAAGGAATCATTGTAGAAAGACCATACGGATGTACTTGCGGAAACTTGTAACCACAAGAATTCGCAAGTTGTATTCCTTCTTCCCACGACTCATATGTTGGAGTACCGATTACACCGCAAATCTTATACAGCTGATCCGCTCGATTCCGACTCAGAAAAAGAGGACGAAAAGAATACAGTTCGGCCATTATAGCACCAACCGCCCACATATCAACAGAAGAGGTATATGAAACCGAGTTTAACAACACTTCAGGTGCGCAGTACATCCGTGTAGTAACATAATCTGAACACGGTGATTTAGAATCAATTTGCCTAGCTTGACCAAAGTCTGCAATCTTTATTAACTCTCCACCTTCAATTTGCCTAGCTTGACCAAAGTCTGCAATCTTTATTATGTTGTATAATAAGATGAATTTGGTATATATACCGATGAAATGGGTCGTTCTCTTGTCTTTGAATAGTACTAATTAATATTCTGAAATGAAACTACAACCCTACGGTTGTAAATACACTTCTTAAAGGAGGTTTAGCTGATGAATCTCTGGTTTTCTTTTAATGAAATACATAGAGCTTTGAATGCCGAACCCGATGTAGTTGTTTCTTTTAATCAAACAAGTAGAGTGCACGTATGTTTCACGTCAAGCAAATACATCGCGCGTCGCTCTTCCACGTGAAATCTACCACGGCTCTTCCATGTCGAACCTGGGTATTACCTATTTTACATTTTAGTGATCCGTAAAGTTGAGTCAGCAAACAACCTTTTTTTTTGTACTTATTTTACATTTTCGAATTCCAGACCCTCAAATTAACAAAGTAAAAAAGGAAAAAAATTATTTGGAGCTTAATTGTTAACACTTAATAACATATCACTCAGCAATAGCAGATGACCTGAGAACATCTTGGAATACAACATTTGTAGTACATGTTCCAGAGACATCCGGAAGAACTTCATTCTTAAATAACACTTTCGTTGTAATTCTTGATACTACCCTAGACAAAGCAACATATAATTGTCCGTGACTAAAACCTAAGTTCGTAGATAAATACCAACATGTGGTATTGCCTGTCCTTGTGCCTTGTTTATTGTGAGGGCAAAACCCGCACAAACTAGAAATTGCTTAAGGACGAACTTGAATGGGAGTACCACCTCTTTTGGAGGTTCCATGGGTATCCGTGGAATCAAGACTCGAGCCCGAACAACTACCAAGAACAATCTATGCATCAATAAAGTTTCTACAGAGACCTCTACATAATAACCTCGTTGTCGTTGGGTAAGAGACCATAACTGGATCAAGATTCCTCAAAAGAATTATTGGAGCACATATCTTGAGTATAAGTCTATGAGGAGGAAATCCACCGGATCAATAGTGTTCAAAAAATCTTCGGTCCACAAATTGTTTGGGTCATCTTTAGCCATGTCAAAGGAATGGTAAACTACCCCATCTCCGTGAAAGATGCTAATAACTTTTTGATTGAGCTTTTGACGATATCATTCTTGGGAGTTATCAATGCCCTTTGACTCATGTAGCTTTATCACTTGCATTCTTTTCAAGCTGGAAAACCTCGTCAATTAATCTCTCAACCGATTTCTCACCTTCCCACTTCATTACATATCATCCGAAGCTTCACCATGTCATCCACGATAAATGGCTCACCCCATCTCCAATCCGTAGAAAGAATTCAGAGAAGCTAGGGTCTAACCTTGAACGCATGTTCTCTTTTAAATGAATCACCTTAACATCCTTCCGTAACTTTGCGTTTGTCAAGAATGCGTTAATTGTCCGTGTTCGTGTCCCGTGCTCAATCACAGTAATACTTGACGGTAAAATCCCCACCTAAAAGCAAAATCTTCCCCCAAATGGCAATTCAACTTTGGTCAAGTCTCTTAACGCTGGCCCGTAGCTTCAAATGCATATCGGTTTTCCATCGTTGCTTCGTCCCAAATAATCAAATCGGCTTTACGAATGAAATCTTCCAAAGGATCTTCTCCGACTATGTTGCACGTAGAAGTTGAGGTTGCCGATACAGGTATCTTAAATCTTGAATGGGCAGTCCTCCCACCTGGCATCATGGTTGTAGCAATCCCCGATGTCGCAGCTTGCAATTACAATACGTCTTTCACTACGTAACTTAGCCAATATCTCCCTATAGATAGAAAAAGTTTTCCCGAACCACGGGAACATCATTAAAGAATATAGATTTGTCGCCTCTCCTAACAGATTCACTACCCGCATAGAGTTATAACAATTATACAAATCAGTCCAATGGATGAATTTCCCTATAAGGTATAACACCATAGCGAAAAAGTAAAGAACTGCAATAAAAAGTACCCAATCTTAAATTAGATTAGACATTCTCGCACAATATTTTTTTGTATCAACTGTGCAAGAGTGTAAATTTTGAAATATAATTTCTAGCAAGCAAATAAACAAAAAGAAAATGTATTTAAGATCTTCCAGTTTAAATACTAAAAATGTGGAGTAACATCAACTTGGTATTTTCCAAACGTACGTCACACCCTCAATGAGTTTCATTCAAAAGCAAAACAAACTGCCTAGTTACTTTATGCAACATACAGACTTGAGAGAGTTGGAAACTGTTCACAACATGGGAGCGGGTTAGCTCTTCAATATCCAATAGTCATAACTTCTAATTCAAGTCCAAGAATCGTACTTTCTTGCGTCACCATGTTAAAATCAGGTAAGTAAATTCATAAGCAAGTAATAACCATTTCAAATATTAAATAAATCGATTTTTCAAGGCAGTCAACGGGATGGGCTGTCAAAACTTAGCTTGGTTGCGAAAATACAAGTCCCTTCAACTATCCAAACATACTATAATGCAATGACTTGTTATGTTAGTGCAAGAGTGTAAAAAGATGCACTTCTGACACTTAATTCACTAATGGAGGATGTTGTTACAACTTAAAATAATCCTAAGAGCTATAGCCTAGGATGACATATCATGTAAAACCTTGAAGGAGATAGAACATGCTAAAATTATAAATGAAAAAACAGGAAGAACAGTCAGAGGTCTGTATACCAAATAAACAACAAAACTAATATCATGTTTCAAGGCGCCAAGTTCCTGTATTTGGGTCAGATTTGGACCTAAGGTCAGAGTTTATGATAAGAAGAATACGATCTCAAAATGGATGATTGGTGGCAAGTATAATTCAATAAAAGTAAAAAAAAAAAGTACTAATTAGTGGGTGCAGTTTCATAAGGGTCTATAATATAAAGACTTACCTGTCGAATGCATGTTTCTGGTCCGCGTTTAGCATATCAATAAATGATAGATATTCTGGAGAAACTGGAACTCTGAATTCCTCAGAAACTAACGCGTTTACTCCTGAAGTTCCTATGTCTTCAGTCATTGGCGGGAGTTTATATGTGGCCATTAATTCTTCGCCGAGAACAGACCTTACTTCCCGTAGTGCGCATTGATTGCCCCTTGTTTTGTGTTGAACTGGCAGTGATCTTCTATCATGTAGGAAAAAAATTAATCCCACAATTCACGAACTCCCGTAGGCTTGCAAAGGTCTAACAACATGCAGAAAAGCCTTCTTAAAGAGCAAGGCATCTCTACTTGTACGGCTTCGAGAAGTGTGTCACGAATGGGAGTGTCACTTTCTAACAAACACAAATGTTGTGCTACTTCTTTATACGTCGAAACGTATTAGCTCCCACCTTTAGCAAGTCTCGAAAGAAGTTGGCCTCTAATATTATTCAAAAGAAGTCTCAAATGATAATTTTAACTGCGGGTAGAAAAAACGTTAACTCCATCGATTAGTTTGTTATCGTGTTGCCGTCTTATCCATTGCTTTAGCGGCTTATCCCACTTGTAGTGTTCGGGAAATTCCTTGTAGAGAAGAGTTCTCGCAAACTCATCTTCTTGGTTCTTCTTAAAAACTCACCAATTGAGTATGGGAGGCCTTTTATCGTCGTATCACATCCCTCATTGTACTTAGTCGAAGTAGAATCTTTGCCGATCCTTTAAGTATACTTGTAACGAAAGAACAAGAGGATAAATCTTATTCATTTGATACATGAATATCCGCCAAAGAGCTTCTTGCGGGCAAATCCATCGAGTATCTACGAACCGCTTGATCTCATCTTCCGCTCTTTTTCGCTTGAAACTTCCATAGAAACACGATCAAACCCTTTCCAAACGTATTTATACAAATACTTCACAGATCGCACACTTGAAAAAATTTCCACATTGATATGACAATCATACTTCTTTAGCAGCCACGGATTATAAGGAACAACCCGGATGTTATTCACAACTTTCCCATTAGCGAGTGTAATTGCTCTACCATCACCACATCTTCTATAGACTGGATACGAATCTTTCCCATCTAGAGTTTTCGCTGCAAACTGCTTTGGAAAACCTTTCTTGCACTTTCCATCCTTCTTACAGACACTATCAGCAGACAAAGCACATGGCTTATGTATCATATGTTTGAGGACAGATGCATACAACTCTGGTTCGAATTCCCATCTGGTATTTCGCTCGAACAACCCTATCGTAGTCATCTGGGGTACTTAGTTTGTCTTTCTCGTGCAGGATGATAAGAATGTGTGCATGTGGAAGACCTCTCTTTCAAAAGTCAATAACATGAACATGTGCAACAACTTTTCCAAGAACCCCCTTGGTGAACAGATCTATCTTCAGTTCTTCAAATTTAGAATGAAATACCCTCGTCATCAGATCTGGCATGTCATGTGCATGTTACCCTGGTTTAAGATTTCTCCGGATCTCCTCCCAATTAGGATTACACGTCATGGTTATAAACAAATCCGGCTTGCCGTACTTCTGAACCAATGCCATAGTGTCGTGATACCTTTGATGCATATCACGTGGGCTTCCCGTGTAAGAAGGAGGTAGAATAACCCACTGCCCAATATCATCTGCAAAGTGCACACACAAACCATTCAAACATAATTTAGGACGAAATCACAACAACAAAATAGAGATGTCAGTTTTGGATATATTTGACAAAAATGAAGTTTCGTATGGAAATGTAAGGCATAAAACTATCTTATTCAGAAGAAAAAAAAGAAACATAAAAAGAAGTTTAAATGGAGTCCATGAACCCTCTTGTCAACTTATGTTTAACTTCGCAAAGAAATAACAAAGTTGGATGGTTTCAAAGATAAATTCTTGACAACATATTGAAACTGATGGTTGTCAAGTAACTTACTGTATCTGTATCACTAAGTTGTATAGCAGACTCGTTTAAATATCACAAACTGACTAAAAATACCGTTCTACAAAAAGTATATTAAGTAACTTGAGTGCTCTCTGTCTAAGAGTCATGCTCACTATTTTCATGGTAGTTGTCCAAGGACCTAGTCTGGAGTCTCGGTATGGAAATGTGATCGCGGTCTAAGCTTTATTTTGTTAAGTTGTATGGACTATCGAGATATGACCATAAGCAATTTTATCGAAAAGATGTATTTCTAACTTGTCGAGAATCACTTTCAGCACATATCATGACATGTCCTTCACAATTATAGGCATGATTAAAACATATGATTTCAACTCAGGGATACCTAAGATTTGATGCATTGTTTCTTGCCCATTTTAGGAGCCATAAGAATAGTTTCGAAAAGATTTTGTTACTCGTATTTGCATTTAAGGAATCAAGAATGCCCGAGTACCAATCAACTCGGAATGTTCTCTGGTTATCTCGAACCCATCTCAACTGCATTGTGGAAATCTTCACATAATTTTCGACCACGTACTGTTCTAGTAGTTTCCCACCATGTAACATAATCGACTGCTGGTTTTCTCGAATCTAATGTCATCGTCCGTTTTTGTTAGAGAACATATAAGTTTTTTAAATCTTAAATTATAAGAATTTACATATGGACGATACATTAACTTTACCTGTAGCATATATGCATAGTATGCTTGACAACTTATCCTTTTAGCATTATCACCAAAAATCGTCAAATCCCATCCAAAACTTCCATAAGGATGCAGTAACGGATATTGTAATGGATCGTAGAAACATGTTGTGTCTGGAACATTCATCAATTTCCCAGAATTTGTTTCAACAATTATGTCTCTAGGAAGCACTTCACTCGGTTCGTCTCCTCCAACTAAGATAGCTGCTACTTGTGGTGATGTTGGCATGTTATACGTCAGAAGAAATGTTGTTTTCTCCTTTATGTGAAGACGAACATCTTGGAAGTCAGTACCTTGTGAAATATGTCGAGTAATACGTACATACAGGTTGCATTTGTCTAACATTCCCTTCAATATAGCGAGCACTTTTCTGTTCAGAGGTTCTTCGGTTTCAACTGGCTCTTGTTCCTGTTCCTTGCGCTTGTTTTTCTTGGAAGCAAACTGTTGTTCCTTCATCCGATTCTCCAATTCATGTTCGGTATCATAGATGTACATCTGAAGGAACCTTGGTCTATCACTTGGTTCTGGAATAAGGCTACCAATTTTGTGATACATAGTACCTTGAGCTCGATATGTATACACTCCCTTCTTAGAATTAGCCGTGTTATGATCGATAGGTACCCCGATGGATGTGAAGGAAAAAACATGGTTAAACAAACGAATATTCCTGCCCGAAATGAGATCCAAGTTCCGATTGTACAATATACAATTGCATGAGTTCTGAGGAGGTACAGGCAAATTGGGTAGTTCAACTTTTCTCGTTTAAACAAAGAATCGATTAGTCTCATGAGGAAAAATCTTAGCTCCACAATGGTTGCATGATCTAATGTTAGTTAATTACAGGCATGGAAGTGAAGGTTCGTCGATGAAATCCCTTGCAGCGTTATAAAATCCTCTATTTGTCCTCCTTCTGTTGTTGTTCGTTGTTGTAGATTGAGCTACTTGTGATTGACCTACACCACAATATTGTTAGAAATCAAAATTATTGTACTATGCCATTCTTCATAAGAATGAGAATTGTCAAAATCTTACCTCCCTGCAATAGTGTTCTTCTTCTTATGTTGTTGTTTTTGGGATTAAATTGGTGATTCTCCAACTGACCTACAATAATTTTAAAAATATACCGTAGGAAAACTACTAAGAGTTGTTGTAGAAAAACATAAACTTAGCTACTAATACCATCTCCCTTTTCACTATATAGTTGAAGCATCTATGTCAATCCCTGATTTGATCAGAGACCTAGTAGTCCAACAGAGCTTGATGTGCTTCAAATGACTTGTACATATACAAATTATTATAATTTGAAACATCCAAACTACACATGTTTTGAGTTTTAAAGTTTGTTAAATATATACCTTCATGCGCATCCTCTTGGTGACTCTCATTACAAATGTCTTCTTCCGGGTTGTTGATTTGCTCATCAAACTCAAGCATATCGTCAAATGTTGTATGTATGGGAGCTACAATTTAGAGATTATGTATGAATTTGGCAGTCATCTGAATTTTATGTTTGATACAACACAAAAAGTCAAGTACATATAACTTACCTCGTGTTGAGGGCCCAATTCCATATACCCTTCGCTCGGGTATTCATTGCTACTCTCAAGACACAACCTAATAGTGTCGCAACTTCGCCTGCACATGTTCATGCATAACATGTTCAAATAAGTTTGATGACCTCTACTCCTCAATCATATTTTCTTCGACGGGTTCTTTGCCGAACACGCTCCTTTCTCGATCATTGGCAAGTCAGTATTCCTGACACGCTCCTTCTCGATCATTGGCCAGCTATTCTTCTGATATTTGCGGACCTATAGATGTTGAAGGAAGGTTTAGCTTTTCCTTGATGAGGTTTTCTACCAATAAGTTTGGCAACTAAATCTGCTAACTACATTGTTACCTTGATCCAACGATTCTGCTGTGTTTCCACGTCCAATAAATCTTGGGCTTCGACGAGGAATTAATCTTACAACTGCTTTATGTGATCCAGCTGAGTTAGATGCTTGTACACTTCTTGAAAATGTAAAAAAGACATCTATAATAAGCTTATGTTGTAAAATCCATGATTATGATTATGTGATAAGCATTATTAAATCAAGAACTTACAACTTGCAATCGGCTCCATTAATTCCTCCTGTCTTCCGGTTTTGATAAGCCATACGTTGTCTTTAATCGAACGCCCGTTTTTGCTGTTGATCATAATCTCTTATTTTGATTTTTGTTGAGTTCGCCACAACTATTTTCCCCTATTGTTATTCACAATAGTAGTTTGAGGATCCCGTGATTGACCTACAAAGACATATATGAGAGAAGATATAGCCATCATACTTGACATTCTTAATTAATTTTGGTATACTAAAATGGATGGTGAGGCTGTAAACTAAAAGGTAAAGTTTCGTAATTGATGCTTCACAAACAACATGTTTTCATAGTCTCTTAAGAATACATATCATTTGGTAGGAGGTTTATTCACGTCATAGCCAAACTTCTTCAGTGTATCTAGGATGCATCGACCAAACTAAAGACACTTTTTTTCTTATTCTGTTTTGTAAGAGGTCTATGGGTTGCCTATGTTTCACAGGACTTTAGTAGATTAATCCACCGTTGCGGGGAGGTTTTCATCCAACTAAAATTAAGACTAAAATCGCTAACTACATCATTACCTTGATCCAATGATTCTATTGTTCTTCCGCAACCAATAAATCTTGGGCTTCGTGAGGAATCAATGATTCTGTTGATGACGAATTTTGGTTTCCCGAATTTTGCTTCCTAGCCCTATATTGATCTCGTCTACGTGCATTTTGTAGTAATCTCTCCTCGTTTGTCAAATTCTCTTGACGATTTCTGTAGCTAACACGACTCCTTTCTCTTTTTGCAACTCATTGTTCTTCCGTCATCATGTTTTGTTGCCTTGCTCTGTACCGATCCCTTTGTCTCTCATTTTGTAACAATCTCTCCTCAATTGTCATGTTTTCTTGACGATGTATACCAGCGAACACGACTCGTTTCGTTTGGCGGCTTTTGTTCTTCGGTCATCATGCTTCTTCTAGTGGCAAAAGGACTTTGGGATGCATCCATCTCGCTGGTTTGGATTCAGCATGTACAACAAAACCAAATCAATCAAAAAGCAATTGAGCTATCGTTTATGGGTGAAAATCGTTTCGCCGATTTGATAATTTCGGTGGGTGAGTGAGAAACCCGATTCAAACCCTAAACAAATATGCCGCACATGAGCACTTTATAGATTCGAGAGATCAATCTGTACAAGTCCGGCCTAAACCAAGAAATGGCCGTTCCAGACTTGCTTCGGTCACAAAGTGGAGGATAAGGGTTGATTTGGGGAGGGAAGCAAAGAAAGGTGTTGAGGAGAGTAGTATCTCGACTTGTATCAGAAAGTGAAAGCTTAGGAAGCTTGCAAGAGATAGAAGCTTTTGGGAGAGCTTGCAAAGTTGCCTTTCCGAGAGTGTAAGTGTAGTATATTTCTCCTGACCGAGACTTGTCGTCTGGTGGAAATAGGTAAGACCTATTTATACAAGTCGAGATTGAAACGTACCCGCCTCATGAAGGAAGAGAGTAAAGGGTGAAATAATGGGAGGAGGTGGTAACCGCATGGTTTAATGGGTGAAAACGTTTTTCACCATTATTTCCTCTTTTATTTGACCGCTTTATTCCTTTTCACACTTTCTTAATGTGAGCGTAGTGTACGTGCATCTTGTGACCGCCAAACCAAAACCCTAAAGAAGCATCCCCGCTTGTGTCGATGTCTCGAGTGTTGGTTGCATCTTGAGTGCAAGTGGCGCTGTTAGTGGCGCGTGTGGCATGTGCCAATGGCATGTGCGGAATGCCTTGGTGGTAGGTTGCACGGTTTGCAAGTTAGGTTACCACCGGTGTGTGTTTGGCATGTGCCAATGGCATGTGCGGAATGCCTTGGTGGTAGGTTGCACGGTTTTGCAAGTTAGGCTACCAGCGTGTGTGTTTGGCATGTGCCAATGGCATGTGCGGCCATGTTAACCTAGTTGCTAGTCTTGCAAGCCTAGGGCGCTATGTTTAGCGTGGGCCAAATGCATAGCGGCTTGAAGTATGGCTTGCGGCACGTTTTGGCATGTGCCAATGGCACGTGCGGCCATGTTGACCTAGTTGCAAGTCTTGCAAACCTAGGGCGTTATGTTTAGCGTGGGCCAAAGGCATAGCGGTTTTAGAAATATGGCTTGCGGCACGTGTTGGCATGTGCCAATGGCACGTGCGGCCATGTTGACCTAGTTGCAAGTCTTGCAATCTAGGGCGCTATGTTTGGCGTGGCCCAAAGGCATAGCGGCTCGGAAATATGGCTTGCGGCAAGTGTTGGCATGTGCCAATGGCACGTGCGGCCATGTTGACCTAGTTGCAAGTCTTGCAAACCTAGGGCGCTATGTTTGGCGTGGCCCGAGGCATAGCGGCTTAGAAATATGGCTTGCGGCACGTGTTGGCATGTGCCAATGGCGCGTGCGGCCATGTTGACCTAGTTGCAAGTCTTGCAAACCTAGGGCGCTATGTTTGGCGTGGGCCCAAGGCATAGCGGCTTAGAAATATGGCTTGCAACACGTGTTGGCATGTGCCAATGGCACGTGCGGCCATGTTGACCTAGTTGCAAGTCTTGCAAACCTAGGGCGCTATGTTTGGCGTGGGCCCAAGGCATAGCGGCTTAGAAATATGGCTTGCGGCACGTGTTGGCATGTGCCAATGGCGCGTGCGGCCATGTTGACCTAGTTGCAAGTCTTGCAAACCTAGGGCGCTATGTTTGGCGTGGGCCCAAGGCATAGCGGCTTAGAAATATGGCTTGCGGCACGTGCGGCCATGTTGACCTGGTTGCAAGTCTTGCAAACCTAGGGCGCTATGTTTGGCGTGGGCCAAAGGCGTAGCGGCTCGAAATATGGCTTGCGGCACGTGTTGGCATGTGCCAATGGCACGTGCGGCCATGTTGACCTAGTTGCAAGTCTTGCAAGAAACCTAGGGCGCTATGTTGGTCGTGGGCCAAAGGCATATAGCGGTTTGGAATTTGGCGTTGTTGCCATGGTGCGCAGGGTGCGGCTTGGTTTGGCATGGTGCGCAGAGTGCGGCATGGTTGCCATGGTGCGCAGTATGCGGCTTGGTTTGGCATGGTTGCCATGGTGCGCAGAGTGCGGCTTGGTTTGGCATGGTTGCCATGGTGCGCAGAGTGCGGCTTGGTTTGGCATGGTTGCCATGGTGCGCAGATGCGGCTTGGTTTGGCATGGTTGCCATGGTGCGCAGAGTGCGGCTTGGTTTGGCATGGTTGCCATGGTGCGCAGAGTGCGTCTTGGTTTGGCATGGTTGCCATGGTGCGCAGTATGCGGCTTGGTTTGGCATGGTTGCCATGGTGCGCAGAGTGCGGCTTGGTTTGGCATGGTTGCCATAGTGCATGATATGCGGCTTGGTTTGGCATGGTTGCCATGGTGCGCAGAGTGCGGCTTGGTTTGGCATGGTTGCCATGGTGCGCGAGTGCGGCTTGGTTTGGCATGGTTGCCATGGTGCGCGTGATGCGGCTTGGTTTGGCATGGTTGCCATGGTGCGAGTGATGCGGCTTGGTTTTGGAATTAGGGTTCCGTGTTGAAAACCCTAACCGGGTATTTTGAAAAAATACCCCTATTAATTATTTACACCCGAGTTAAATGCTCTTAGTTAATGTGTTGCGGGTAACACTAGGTCATGGGGTTTCACGATTTTACCCCTTGTCTAAAAACCACCATCAACATTAAGTCCCCTGCTTAGCTCGGAACACGGGCTTTGTTGCGAGGTAAGCATAAGATGGTGACAAACTATTAACAACAAACCGTAAAGAAAATTGAAGGAGGCTTGTCCGACCTTTTATAAATAGGATTTCGAATCTTTGCCTCCGGTAGTTTTGCACAAATCGGGAGGTGGCACAACCAGTGGGCCCCGGTGCAGCTTGGGCGACGTTGGGAAGTTGGCGCAATGGGTGGGGCCGGTCTAATCTTGGAAACCATGCTTGCAGGCGTGTCTTGGCGACCATTGGGAGGTCGGTCTAATCTTAGAAACCATGCTTGCGGGCGTGACTTGGCGCACCATTGGGAGGTCGGTCTAATCTTGGAAACCATGCTTGCAAAGCGTGACTTGGGCGACCATTGGGAGGTCGGTCTAATCTTGGAAACCATGCTTGCTGGCGTGACTTGGGCGGCATTGGGAAGTCGGTCTAATCTTGGAAACCATGCTTGCAGGCGTGACTTGGGCGGCATTGGGAAGTTTGGCGCAGGTTGGTGGGGCCGATCCAACTTGGAAACCATGCTTGCAAGCGTGACTTGGGAAATGGCGTGTCTTGGCTAACCGTGTGTGCTAGCTGGTGAGACCGATGTAAACAAGGAGGGAGTTTCTTCCGATAGCAAAGTTTCCTTATCTTGCTTTCCTTCACGTGCGGCTTCAATTAGGGCATTATTCATGCTAAAATCTGGAAGCGTTATGTCTCTCACTGCTTCCTTTCCCTTTTTAAGGTTCCATATTCATATCCAAAAAATAATAGCGTCGTCTCCTCGTTTGAGAAAAGATTTTTCTTGTTGGATTTCTCTCTTTGTCATGTCGCACATATTCGAAGTCATCTTCTAACCAATCGGAGTTCTCAGGATAAGGGCGCGAGGTCCGATTCTTGCATGAGCATCCCAACAAATGTTATTCGGGTTAAGAAAATCATACTGGTATGTGTTCTTCTTCTTTGGCGGATTGACACACACTTTAATGCTTGTTGTGTAAATGGGAGAATTTCCTTGTGCAAGAGATATCCTGTTGGAGCATGCGTCCTTATCGACGAGGATGACCTAGTTGTTCCTCTTCCTTGTGTCCGACCTTGTTGATCGCGTGATTTGGAGAATGCTTTGATTTAGGGCTCTCTTGTCATGAATACCCTTCTGCAGGTTCATCGTTTGGGACTCGTATGAGGTGTCTCTCCTCCAATTATCGGAATGTCGGTGGATTCTTGGTGCGGAAAGAATTCGTAGCCCTTTATACGAGGATATGGAAAACATATGCCATATTGCTACCAGAACGTGGTGAAGTGTTGTTCGTCCGCTTTGGTTTAGTAGTGAACTGTCTTCGCCAATGATTGTTGAGATGGAGAATGTGTCCATTCATGCCGTTGTGGAGTCAGCCATTCAAAAGTGGGAGAACATGGTGTCTACCCCCGCGAATCTTTGGTATTTAACGTTATTGGTTGCGCACCGCCTCAATATTGTGAAGGTTGACAATTTGGTATTCTTGCTGGTGTGATTCCCGCTACGAAAGCCATCTTGGAAGAAGAGGAAATTTTGGCCCCTGGAGTCTCGGAAGATTGAGGAGTTAACTCGAGATTTGAAAAGTAGGACTGAAAGATATCATGACCGATTGAAGATGATATTTTGTAGGGATTATAATTTACTAGATGGGCTTTTCTCGATTTGCATTATGAGATTCGAAGGCTCCCTTTCTTCTCTCTCTTTTTTTTTTTTGAAGAAAATAAAGAGATTCGTTAATCCATTGGCTTTGTATTGAAATTCGATAAGCGGCAAGAAAGAAAGTAAAAGCGGAGAAAATGCCTGGACGTTCACACTTTTGATGTAGCATGTTACAGGGGAATGATTAGGCGTAGTACGCCTTTAGCCATTAGCCATTGATAACCGTCTCTAGCTTTCCCCGTCTTCTTTGATGATCTTGTAAGAACTTGTTATATATGCTTTAGTGATTATGTACGGCCCTTCCCATTTGGGAGAAAAAACTTTAGCTTTGATGCCTCTTCTTTGGATGTGTTTGGCGGTTTTTAGCACGAGATCTCTTTCCTTGAAAACCCCTGGTTTTTACATGGCCGTTGTACGCCCGGAAATCCTGTTCCTCGTATATTTGCGCATGTTCCTGCCCGGGATCTTTTGGAGTCTAGAGTATCCGATTCCGCAATTCGCATTGAGTTATTCGGCCGTTCCACCGGGGTCCGCTCGCCGCGGCATTAAAGCGGATGGGATCTTGATTTCGCCGGGAGGATTGCGTCTGACGTAGACGAGGGAGTAAGGAGACACGCCGGTGGAGCTTCTAGGAGATGTTCTCACGCCTGAGAGAGCCATTGGAAATTGCTCATGCCGTGTTCGGGATTGTCATGTCTTGTCCTTTGAGGATTCGGATCGTAGTCTTGTTGGTACTTTCGGCTTGCCCATTTCCCTGAGGATAATAGATGGTAGAGAAGACTTGTTTGATTCCGTACCTCTCAAGTAGTTCCTGTACTTGCTTGTTAGCGAAAGGTGTGCCGTTGTCGGTGATGATGTGTTTAGGTACGCCAAAACGGCAGATAATGTGCTCCTTGATGAATACCGCGATTGTGGCTCCAAAGTGGTTCCTTTCACGGACGGCCTCAACCCACTTGGTAAAGTACTCGGTGTTGATTTATTATGTACTCATGCTGTTTTGAGGATGGGGGTTGATCTTCCCGATGATGTCGAGTCCCCGCCTATAAAAGGGCCACGGGCCACTTATTGCGTGCAAGGGTGTTGGAGGCGTGTGGATGAGGTTTCCATGAACTGCATTCTCGGCATTTCCGAACGAAGGTAGCCGCGTCGTCTTCCATGGTCGGCCGCAGTACCTTTCGTATATCCTGCAGGGAATAATTTCTTTTTCCTTGGTGTTCTCCTTCGTGCATTTCTCTTAACATAATCGGGGACCTCCGTGTTATCCAAACACCTTAGTAGACCTCCCCAGAAACTCTTGCGATATAAAACCCCATCATGGAACACGAACCTTTGGACTTGTCTTAGTTTGGACGCATCCTCTTTGTTAGTAGGAAGAATGCTATCGCGAAAGGAAAGTGATGTACGGCTCCCGCCTGATCCCGCATGGCTGATGCTGAGGATTTCGACCGACATGGGGGCGCCTCGGCAATTTGGACACGCCTTTTGGAGCACCGGGATTGGGTTTCCATCTCTCGGCCAAGAGTATCCAAGTCGTTGTAAACGACGGTAGAGGGTTACCACTGATGTTATCCCACAGACTTCGACATGAATACGTTCAAGACGCTGTTGTGCTTTCTCACTACAAGAAAATATGTCATTAGCGATGAAATTTCTGGCGACACTTGGAATTTGGTCGCTATATATAATAAACGACCATTTAAATGATGCGTCAGAGAGAATGAAATTTTCACCGACAAGATGAAAATTTTGTAGCTAAGATGGTCGCTAAATAATATAAATAGCGATAGGATTTATTGTTGTAGCTAAATCCTAGCTACGGCGACCTAAATAAATACCATCGCCAAAATATAATTTTGGCGACAATATCGGGGTCGTTAAAAGATGAATTTAGGGACCTATTCTCGATTAGGTCGCCTTTAATATTAACCCCTGCCCAGAATTAGACCACGATTCCCTCTAATATTTCCTCATTGACTCACTTCACTTCCCGTAAAACTAATTTCATATCCTTCACTTTCTCTCTTAATCCGAAAAAACACGATCTCATATTCTTTTCCTTCTATTCACTCCATATCATTAGGGTTTGAGTTCCATTCTCTCGATCGCAAAAGAAATATAGAATTCGAGTTTTAGTTTGAACTCAAAGTTTATTGATTCGGGTATTGATTATCTGGGTTAATTCTGAGTTATGGTTAACTTTTGATTCGTTTTGAACTTGCATTATAATTTCGGTGGTTTAATTTTGGTTATCTTGCTTTCAATCTTCATTTATCTGTAGCATGAATCTAGGGTTTCAAATAATTTTTCGATTTCTGTATTTGGTGTTTCGTTATAATGGATGTTGTGTTTTAAGTAGTGCTTCTCAAGGTTTTCGATTAAAGTTGTATGACTCTCGAACATGGGTTTTATTTTATCCGTATCTTTTTAGGTCTTTCACTAATTTAGTATGGTGAAGAAGAAGAAGTCGTACAAAGGTAATCTCTCGTTCATGAATTGTTTTATGCATTTAGGAGTTTCTGTCTAGGGTTTCAACGCTATTCCGTGTCAATTGATTTTTTGATTGACTTTGGTATGCCTTTGGAACATGAATTTGTTGTCTTGAATATGGCTTCTGATCTGGTTTTTTCCATCTAAGAGATAGGAAAAAGATACATATAGAAGACGGAAACGAGAGAGGATAATAGAGAAAGATGGCGATCCCGTTTTCATCATAAGAGAATTGATAGTCACGGATGAGGGGTTTGGTTTGTATTCATTTTTTAGAATATGGATCATTATTCGTAAGTCGTCGATGGTCTATGTAATTTTATTCCCATTCAATTATGTTAGTAAGGGGTAACTTAATCTCTAAATCTCAAAGCAATTTTTGTTTTAGTTGCTTATCATGGTCACGGAGTTTAAAATTTCTCTTGAAGTGTAAAAATTAAATTTTACGAATTAAAGTTTCTTGAATGCCTAAAATTTCTTGTTCAAGTGAGGCATACGTTTTTGACACAATATATTATTCCTCCGGGAGGATTAGGCAACTGGAGCCAGATGGAAGGAAGAATAAAAGTGTACCGTCAAGTGGGTAACAACAATATTACAAGAAGGGCTACAAGTTTGAGTCATGGTAATATAGGAGTTCGAGGAAAGCTACCACCTTCAAAAGCTCCTCGAGTTCGTTGGATCGGTTTTGCAAAGAAATATTTGATTTGAAATAAGGAAAAGACATTGGGCGAGGATGATGACAAAGTAAGTGATTTTCTTATTACAAATCTTTATTCTATATGAAAGTATTTATTACTATGTTTTAAGTTCTTTGGAATATCTTCATGGATGGTTGTTTTGAATTCATCCAAAGATCCAAAGAAGTGATAGTTTGTAATGGTGGTTGTGTTTAGGATGAGCCTACGCTCTCTATTTCCTTCCGCTATATAAACGCAAGCATAAGATGGTGTGGTAGTGTATTTTCGAAATGTGATGGCATTTTAACTTAAATTTGCAGGATAATGGACTAGAAGTAATTGATTGTGTTGGTCCCAAACAGGCAAAGGTAGAGAAATTACAGAGAGGTGGACGATATAGTTAATTGGATCAGGTGAAGACCGAAATAACTAGGTAACTCATAAAAAGAGCACTTGTTGTTTCTAAATTTTTGTTGTGCGACTACGATAACTAGTGGATTTCTTGATTATTTCTAAGTTTGGACTCCCATCTTATTTGTCAAACATATATAACTTGTTAACTCCTAAAAAGATAATTTTTGTTTGAACATACTACTTTATTATTCCAATCTACAAAGTTGAGCGTTTCGGCTTCCAGTTGGACATTCGAGAAGCAATGAAAATTAATTTGATAAAGACCATTAGTATGATAAAGTTGAAGCATTTAAGTCTTGCTTACCATAGATTTTATTGCATCATTTTATAAGTTCATTTATTGTAGGGATACTAATACCATCTAAATGATTATTATTTTAAATATAATGAAATTTTGAGCTTCAACCTTATTGTTAGGGCAACTTCCCCGGGCGCACTTAGAGAGGATTGCAAGGGACAAAATTGGGGATATACTCTTAAAGGTAGCATCTTTTAACTATTTTTCCGAATATGTTTTTTTCCTAAGTGGAATATTGTTAAGTAAGACTTTGGGTGTGAAACCCTTTTGGTTCTTCTTCACCATTTATAAGTGTATGGTTCATTTGCAGGTTGGGGATGTTCCGGTTAGTTGCACAAGACCCTTGTGCTAAGCCTCGGATGACTAACGGTTCAAATTATCTAGTTGTACCTAAACGATGCTTAAAGTTATGAGCAAAACAACATTCATTGGTCGATTGAGGCGATACAAGACATCGAAGTAACTATTAATGTCAGCTTATAAGAATTTCATTCTATTTGTGTGAACTGTTTTTTTCATTTTCATTTTATTTCTTTTTAAAATATAGATAGATTAGGTATCACAAAACTTTGTTGATTGGAGCTTATCTTTGTTTTTCTTTTCTTACCTTAGTGGCATCTTTATGCATGTTTGTATGAACAATCGTTTGAGCTAATATGAATATGATTTATGGAATTTTCCTGCTTCGATTAATCCTTGCTATGTGATGCTTTCTACCGATAATTTATTTTCCTACGTGCTAACAATTGGCAATAAAAACACTCACATCCGAATAAAGAGTAAAGACATTTTCCAACAAAACTAGATCACGTCGCAAAATATAAACTTTTAAGCGGTATGAATTTCTTGTCGCTAATGAATATATATTTGCGATAATACATTTTTTGGTCGGTGAATTTTGCTTTTCAGCCACGAAACAATATTTAGTCGCCAATAAACATATGGCGATTTAAAACAATTATTTTGCGTCGCAAGTAACCTTTCAACGACCCACTATTGTCGACAATCTGGCGATTAACAACTTTTGGTCGCTAAAAAGGATTAGCGATTTAAAAGTATATATTTTGCGACATTGCATTTCGCCGCCGATGGCCAATTTTCTTGTAGTGTCTCTTTCCGAGACACCTTGACGCAGATCCGTCTGATTTCGCGATGAGTAACACCTTGAAGCATAAAGAAATTCCGCAAGGTCTTGAGGTCGACCTTCCCTTGAAAGAGTGAGTTGTTGAGTTCTTGAATGATAGGAGCTCTCCAGTCATCATCTTCGGCTTTCTCGGGTTGTGAAAGCCACGTTGAAGCTATCGTTCGCCGTTTACCGTCGTGGTTTCCTGGGCCTTTCAAACCGCAGCTTTGAGGCTAGTGTAGCTAAGCAATCGGCATGCTTGTTCTTCTTTACTACCGACATGTGTGATGGTTGCTTCAGTGAGAAATAATTGAGTAGTTTTTGTGCTTAAACCTCCGTATGGTGCCGTGTTAGTTCCTTCAATGCATAGATCCCGTTTTACTGGTTGATGAGTAATGTGGAATCTCCTCTTATCTCCAAACGCGTGGCCCCGACTTGTTTAGCTAGTGATAGTCCGATGAGGAAAGCTTCGTATTCAGCCAAAGTTATTGGTGCACGGAAAGTCTAGCTTGAAAGAGTGCGAGAAGACTTCTCCAAAGGGAGATACTAGTACAACACCCGCTCCTCCGGTATTAGTGCCGGGGGTGGAAGAGCCGTCGAAGAACAAAGAGCCACGTTTCTTCTTTGACTAAAAGATATCCGGAAGATCTCCCGGAGATATTCTCGCACTCGCGTATCTTCCCCGGGAATGCTTCTAACAGTCCGCAACAGCTTGTCCCTTTATGGCCCTTGGGGAGACGACGTTATGTCGAACTCGACACCGCAGAGCCATTTAGCCGGCCTCCCTATCGGGAGCAGTTTCAAGAGGAGAAACTTTCAGTGGTCTGATTTGGATACTAGCACCACTTTATTGGAGAGGAGGTAGTGCCCGAACTTGGATGGAATAAATCGATTACTAAACATGCCTTTTCCGCCTTGGGGTATTCGAGTTCGGCGTCTCTCAACGTTCGAATCGGAAATAGTATATGGGGTATTCCATTCCTTTGTCGTCCTCTTGTGCGAGGAGAGCTCCAACGGCAAGAGACGCTAAAGGCCGTGAGAGACATAGTGGTTTCCCTCGCATAGGAGGCTTCATGATGGCCGGAGAGGACAAGATTTGCCGGATCTTCCGGTACGCTTTTTACCGAGGCGTAGCCCATGCGAAATTCGCTCCTTTCTTTAGCAGAGGAGTAAACGTAGTGGTGAGTTGTGCCAGCCCGTAGATGAAGCTTACGAATGTAGTTTACCTTGCCCATGAAGCTCGGGAGCTCCTTTATGGTTCGTGGTGGCGATCGTGAGGATAGCTTGCGTTTTGACCGGATCAACTTTTATTCCCGCGGCCGTCACTTGGAATCCCAAGAATTTCCCCAAGAGACACCAAAGGCGCATTTCGTAGGATTCATCTTCAACTTGTATTCGCGGCATCTTTCGAACACTTGGCGCAGGCGTTTCGGATGATCCGCTCGAGTGTTTGATTTAACCACCACGTCATCTACGTAATATTCGACTTGCTTGTGCATCATATCGTGGAAGATGGTAGTCATGGCGCGTTGGTAAGTAGCGCGGCTCTTCTTCGTGACCGAAAGGCATTACGGTGTAATAGAAGTTTCCGAGAGGGGCACGGAAGCGCCTTACTTGCGTCGTGCTCATACATCTTTATCCGGTTGTAGCCGCTATATCCATCCATGAAAGAGAACATACCATGTCCACTGGTAGCATCTACCAGCATGTCGATGTTAGGTAGCGGAAAATCATATTTGGGGCAGCACTTGTTCAAATCCCTGAAATCGACACAACATCTGATCTGACCATTCTTCTTTTTAACGGGAACGATATTGGCCAACCAAGTAGGATGATGAATAGGCCCGATGAATCCAAATAATTAGTAATTTTGGACCTCCGCCTTGATTTGTGCTTCTACATCGTGTCTCGAATTGTCTTGAGGCTGCTTGACTGGTTTGGATCCGGGTATCACATGCGAGATGGTGGGTGACCGATTTTTCCATCCAAGCCCGGCATTTCTTCATAAGTCCATGCGAAGACGTCCTAATATTCTTTGAGTAGGTCGACTAGCTTTGAGCGTTCCGCAGATGTAGAAGTCGAACCGATCGGAATGGGTCGCGGAAATTCCTCATTCCCTATGTTGACAGTTTCGAGTTCGTCGGTGGTTAAGTCGGTCCCATCTTGTAGCTTCGAGGGGCGTCCGGAACTTCCTCCCGGTTATTGTGAAGACATTCCTTCGGGCGGAGAGACCGGCCATGGTCTCCGCTAATTGCTAACAGCGGTGATAATGTGTGAGCTTCCCTTTTGCTTCGTCTTGCGGTAAGGGTGTACTCTCGCTTGGTGCGGGCACGGGTTACGCCCGGTGGTAAGAGACTCGCTGAGTCTTCCTTCGAGGAGGTGGTGGAAGGACGGTCTCCTCTCGCGGGGTATCTCCAGCTTGTCGCCATCTCTCGAGCGATGTCCATTTTGGTAGCAAAACCGTGAATCTTGTCGCCACGCCTTTTGAACCCTCCTTGGCCCATGTGCTTCTACGCAATAGATCGGTGCATAGGGGACAGAGACGTGGAAATGCGAACGACTTCTCCGTTCAATACTGTTTTCGTGCATTGGTGGTATGTTGAAGGGACGATTTTGAGATTGTGCAACCACGCCTTCCCAAGGTATCATGTGGTAGTCCTGGTTCTTTTTCAATTACTTCAAACTTCACGCTTGATTGGATTGGCCCTACTGCCAGTTCCAAGTTGATGTATGCCGTATGTGCTAGTTTGGTTGCCCTCGAAATCTGGTCATCGTAGTGGGGTCGTACGATCTCATTAGGTCGCACCTTGGCAGCTTTGATTGTCTTGAGAGTGATGACATTGGAAGATGCACCCGTGTCAATGAGCGCTCTTCGAAACTCTATGTTCTTGACGAGAGCCGTGACATGCAAGGGTCTTGCCAGACCGTCTTCTACCATCATGTCGTCAGTTCGGTGAAAACAATATTGTTGGCGGATCTTAAAGGGATCCTTGGAGTTCTCGTGGGTGCAGGAACTAGTGATGCGTTTAGTGCTATTCGGTTGATAGCAGAGAATGTTTTTATCCGCTGGTCCTTGAAAGGTGCAGCAATTCACATAAGTTTTCTATCAACATGGTCGCCTCCTGGTCCGCTGGCTTCCAGTCAGTGACGAAACCGTTGATTTGAGCACGCTCATTCGGGATATTAGTCCCCTGCTCTTGATCTCCTGGGGAGCATGGATCACTTGGCCCCGATACTAGATTGATGAGGAAGTCGAGTATGCTGGTAATCGCGTCCTTCATCAGGTCCATGTTTCGGCGTGGATCTCCCGAACACGATCAGGTCAACCAGTCTTTGGACCTCTCCATTGGTGGTGCCGCTTCGGGAAATTGAGGAGTTATCATGACCTTGGGCGGGATCCATGTTTGTGGAGATTGCTCGATAGCCGACCATGCTTGCGAAATTTGCTGGATGGGAGCTAGAACTTGATGTTGTAACCGAAAGATCAATCCTCCCGCTGTGGTCGCCAATTGTTTATGGGTGAAAATCGTTTCTGCTGATTTCGGTAATTTCGGTGGGTGAGTGAGAAACTGATTCAAACCCTAAACAAATGTGCTGCACGTGAGCACTTTATAGATTCGAGAGATCAATCTCGTACAAGTCCGGCCTAAACCAAGAAATGGCCGTCCTGATTTGCTTCGGTCACAAAGTGGAGGATAAGGGTTGATTTGGGGAGGGAAGCAAAGAAAGGTGTTGAGGAGACTAGTATCTCGACTTGTATCGTAAAGTGAAAGCTTAGGAAGCTTGCAAGAGATAGAAGCTTTTGGGAGAGCTTGCAAAGTTGCCTTTCCGAGAGTGTAAGTGTAGTATATTTCTCCCGACGAGACTTGTCGTCCGGGTGGAAATAGGTAAGACCTATTTATACAAGTCGAGATTGAAACGCACCCCTGGCCTCATGAAGGAAGATAGTAAAGGGTGAAATAATGGGAGGAGGTGGTAACCGCATGGTTTAATGGGTGAAAACGTTTTTTCACCATTATTTCCTCTTTTATTTGACCGCTTTATTCCTTTTCACACTTTCTTAATGTGAGCGTAGTGTACGCCGCATGCCTTTGTGACCGCCAAACCAAAACCCTAAAGAAGCATCCCCAGTTTGTGTCGATGTTCTCGAGTGTTGGTTGCATCTTGAGTGCAAGTGGCGCCGCTAGTGGCGCGTGTGGCATGTGCCAATGGCATGTGCGGAATGCCTTGGTGGTAGGTTGCACGGTTTGCAAGTTAGGTTACCAGCGTGTGTGTTTGGCATGTGCCAATGGCATGTGCGAATGCCTTGGTGGTAGGTTGCACGGTTTGCAAGTTAGGCTACCAGCGTGTGTGTTTGGCATGTAAGCCATGTTGACCTAGTTGCAAGTCTTGCAAGCCTAGGGCGCTATGTTTAGCGTGGGCCAAAGGCATAGAGGCTTGGAAGTATGGCTTGCGACACGTGTTGGCATGTGCCAATGGCACGTGCGGCCATGTTGACCTAGTTGCAAGTCTTGCAAACCTAAGGCGCTATGTTTAGCGTGGGCCAAAGGCATAGCGGTTTAGAAATATGGCTTGCGGCACGTGTTGGCATGTGCCAATGGCACGTGCGGCCATGTTGACCTAGTTGCAAGTCTTGCAAATCTAGGGCGCTATGTTTGGCGTGGGCCCAAGGCATAGCGGCTTAGAAATACGGGCCTTATGCAAGTGTTGGCATGTGCCAATGGCACGTGTGGCCATGTTGACCTAGTTGCAAGTCTTGCAAACCTAGGGCGCTATGTTTGGCGTGGGCCCAAGGCATAGCGGCTTTAGAAATATGGCTTCATGCACGTGTTGGCATGTGCCAATGGCACGTGCGGCCATGTTGACTAGTTGCAAGTCTTGCAAACCTAGGGCGTTATGTTTGGCATGGGCCAAAGGCATAGCGGCTTTCGGAAATATGGCTTGCGGCATGTGTTGGCATGTGCCAATGGCACGTGCGCCATGTTGACCTAGGTGCAAGTCTTGCAAACCTAGGGCGCTATGTTTGGCGTGGGCTCGAGGCATAGCCACGGCTTAGAAATATGGCTTGCGGCACGTGTTGGCATGTGTCATGGCGCGTGTGGCCATGTTGACCTAGTTGCAAGTCTTGCAAACCTAGGGCGCTATGTTTGGCGTGGGCCCAAGGCATAGCGGCTAGAAATATGGCTTGTGGCACGTGTTGGCATGTGCCAATGGCACGTGGCATGTGCCAATGGCACGCAATGGCCATGTTGACCTAGTCAGTAAGTCTTGCAAACCTAGGCGCTATGTTGGGCGTGGGGCCCAAGGCATGTCGGCTAGAAATATGGCTTGCGCACGTGTTGGCATGTGCCAATGGCGCGTGCGGCCATGTTGACCTAGTTGCAAGTCTTGCAACCTAGGGCGCTATGTTTAGCGGGCCCAAGGCATAGCGGCTTAGAAATATGGCTTGCTCGCACGTGTTGGCATGTGCCAATGGTACGTGCGGCCATGTTGACCTAGTTGCAAGTCTTGCAAACCTAGGGCGCTATGTTTGGCGTGGGCCAAAGGCGTAGCTGGCTTTCGGAAATACGGCTTGCGGCACGTGTTGGCATGTGCCAATGGCACGTGCGCCATGTTGACCTAGTTGCAAGTCTTGCAAACCTAGGGCGCTATGTTGGTCGGGCCAAAGGCATAGCGGCTTGGAATTTGGCGTTGTTGCCATGGTGCGCAGGTGCGGCTTGGTTTGGCATGGAAGGCAGAGCGGCTTGGTTTGGCATGGTTGACATGGTCTGCGCAAGATGCGCTTTGGTTTGGCATGGTTGCCATGGTGCGCAGAGTGCGCTTGGTTTGGCATGGTTGCCATGGTGCAGAAGGCGCTTGGTTTGGCATGGTTGCCATGGTGCGCAATACGCGGCTTGGTTTGGCATGGTTGCCATGGTGCGCAGAGCGCGGCTTGGTTTGGCATGGTTGCCATGGTGCTAAAGAGATGCTGCGGCTGGTTTGGCATGGTTGCCATGGTGCAGCAGTGCGCTTGGTTTGGCATGGTTGCCGTGGTGCGCA
Organism: Papaver armeniacum; assembly: GCA_023531295.1. Classification (NCBI taxonomy): domain Eukaryota; kingdom Viridiplantae; phylum Streptophyta; class Magnoliopsida; order Ranunculales; family Papaveraceae; genus Papaver; species Papaver armeniacum. Next base: position 108,402 of record JAJJWW010003326.1, read on the forward strand.
GTAGGGCGCTTGGTTTGGCATGGTTGCCATGGTGCGCAGATGATGCGCTTGGTTTGGCATGGTTGCCATGGGCGCGCATCTTGCGCGGTTTGGTTTGGCATGGTTGCCATGGCAGCGCAGATGCGGCTTGGTTTGGCATGGTTGCCATGGAAAGCAGAGTGCTGGCTTGGTTTGGCATGGTTGCCATGGTGCGTGAGATGCCGCTTGGTTTGGCATGGTTGCCATGGTGCAGAGTGCGGCTTGGGCATGGTTTCCATGGTGCGCAGATGCGGCTTGGTTTGGCATGGTTGCCATGGTGCGGAGAGTGCGCTTGGTTTGGCATGGTTGCCATGGTGCGTGATGATGCGGCTTGGTTTGGCATGGTTGCCATGGTGCGAAGTCAGAGCGGCTTGGTTTGGCATGGTTGCCATGGTGCTGTGATGTGGCTTGGTTTGGCATGGTTGCCATGGTGGTGCCAAAGATGCGGCTTGGTTTTGGAATTAGGGTACGTGGTTGAAAACCCTAACTGGTATTTGGAAAAAATACCCCTATTAATTATTTACACCTGAGTTAAATGCTCTTAGTTAATGTGTCGGGGTAACACTAGGTCATAAGGTTTCGATTTTACCCTTGTCTAAAATCCACCATCAACAAGCTACCAAAATCAACCAACCACACACGTGCAGCATGTCCATTGGCACAAAGGTGCGGCTAGCATGGTTGGCATGCTTTGGCGCTGGTCTTCTGTGGCCGGCATGATTTTCCATTGGCACACGTGGGAATTAGGGTTTGGCTTGTCGTAACCCTAATTTGAAAAAGATACCCCAGTAATTATTTAGGGACACATTAATGGTT
>JAJJWW010003327.1:0-83706 GCA_023531295.1 Papaver armeniacum
AGAGAAGGACAAGAAAAGCTGGATACTTGGTAAAGCAGACCGAACCCACCACGGGTGGGCTGAACCAGGACCCGGGTGGACCGACTTGGACATTTTCTTTCAGAGACTTTCCCAAATTCACGCGGACGATCTGGATCGTGAAGGGGCAGTTTTTTTTCTTTGGCGGACTTTTTTTTTTTTTTTTTTTTGGTAGGTAGATGATTCACCCTTTAAACACCTTTGTGAGAGAATAGTAAAATAATAGAAGTCTTGATTGATTGAAAAATCTCTCTACTGCCCGGCGCGCGAGCTCGTTGCTCCAACAAGTGCGATTGATTGATCTCGGGCAGATGAAGATTGATCTGCTTGGTCGATTTAATGATAGTCGTACCATTTGATTGAAATAATAAAAACAAAATTTAATCATAGAACAAAAATCAAATCGGGAGATCGCATTTGAATTTATGATTACTAAAAAGAAATCGGGAAGAGCTCGTGCATGATAACGTGATTGAGGAGAATTAGAGGCGGATAAAGAATATGTAGAGGCAAGAAGAAGAATATCTTATTAGGAGATTAGAGAAGAATGATTACATAGTTTCCTTTATATACAACCCTAGGAATCTAGTTGGACCGCACATCCAATGGGCCGTAGGCCCTGTAACATTCTTTTTATTTACTAGAAATATATAATAAAAGACAATTGTATTTATCCCTTTTTACCTCGGTGAATGAAGATCAATAAGTTTTCGCGTATTGGTCTGTTAAACTCGATAAAAACATCTGCAAATATATATAGATAATGTAGTTAATACAATTCCTACTTGCGACATATCTTTAATTTCTTTCTACGATTGTATTGAGATCAGTGAGTCTCAAGTAATGATCCAGATTCTCAATCTAATTTTACTTTTGCCTTTCCTTGTATAAGCATCTTTAATACAATACTGGATAATTTGATGAATTGTCTCAAAATATATATTTTTTATATAAAAATTCTTTAAAGAATTCAAGAGATGTTGTTTAGTTTGCTGTCACAATAAATCAAAAAGAAGTTACATATGTAATCATCTTCTAATCGTAAAGTCACTTGATTAGTTAAATTCCTTTGATATTATTTTCGATCTTCAATACTGAAGAATCAATCTTTTCACATGCTTGGGCTAGTTTCTTCAGCTCTATCATTTTTTTGCTCAACGATCTTGAACTTATTTCTTTCGTATTGCCTAACACATAACTCAAGGAATTGCCTCCATATCACCCTAAAGGCGCCCAGCGAGTTAATTTCAAAGTCCCTAGAATTACCCACAATGAACAAACAACTAGCATTTAGAAGATTAATACCTTTATGTGATAGGAAAATTCATAACTGATTGAATGTTGAATTTACAGCAACAAAACATGGATTTTTGGGGGTTCTTAGAATGGCAAAGAGTGCAGCTCGAATTCGCAGATATGAAGACCTGAATTAGTTTTGGTTCTTAAAAATTTGGTGATTATATTGTATATCGAATTTAATTTCTATTGCTAATTCATTGATTGGGAAGTTGTAATTTTAAATTAATTGGTGATCTCCGTTGTGAATAATGCAAACCTGTCATTATTCCCACCCGGTGATTTGAACCGGAGAAGGCACGGTGCTGGAGAAAGAACATGGTGCAATCTTATGGACACCATCCAAGAATGATCGATCGCCAACCATTCATCATGTGAACAGGTTTACAACCGTATGATTTAACTAGGTAGTGTCACGGTTTAACCAGGCCCTAGTCACACGATTTAGGGGCTTAGATATCTTTTCTCAAGCATGGATGCTTATATCAATCCTTACCCCATATCTTGTTCCATTAAAACCTTATCCCATGCCGTTACTACTTCTGCTAGTGTAACTCTGCAAAAAAACAAAAAAAAACATTAGAGGCCTCTGCAAATCTATGTTGCAATCATAAAAAGGCAATAACTGAGTAAATATCTCACTCTTAACCAATACTTTTAGGGCTTTGTTATATTTGATTTTAATTTTTTTTTTTTTTTTTTTTGATATAAACATGTTTGCTTATAACTGGAAGGTTAGGGTGCTCTATACGTGACTTAACGAAACCGCTGGTGATTGATGAATGATATTATCTAGCCTTAGAGTGTTCAAAGCTAGACTAGATTTTGTTCCCCCATTCACATGCCAGGGCATTTTTTTATTAATCATATATTAGGGGGTGTGATGTGGCTTCTCCTTGTTTGGTCGTGTATTTTTTTATTTCCCAATTGTTAAATTTTTTTATTTTGTGTGGCTCGGCTTCGCCTCGCCCCGTCCCTTACGATTTTATATGGTGTGGCTCGGCTTCACCTCGCCCCGTCGTGCATTTTTTAATTGGTGTAGCTCAGCTTCGCCTCGTCCCATCCCTTAAGATTTTTGATTGGGCATGGCTCGGCTTTGCCTCCCCGTCGTGTATTTTTGATTTGGTGTTGAATTTTTGATTGGGTGTGGCTCAAACAGCCTCGCCCGATCCTTAGGATTTTTAATTTGGTGTAGAAGTGGCTTCGTTCTGCAACAATGGCAGTTTAGATAATTCTCTTGCTTAGAAAATGTGTTACTACCAAGCCCAATGATCAACCCAAAAATTAAAATTCAAAAGAAGCTCAAATACTAACCATTTTAGATCAACCGGTGATCGAAAATTTAAAGTTACATAAAAAATTGAAAAGTGCAATGCTATTAATTTTGTTTGGCTACCTCATTATTATCGAGTTGTTATTGGGTCATAACCAAGAACTTAAATCGTGCAACTAAATACAAATTTGAGTATTGAAGTTGACATCTAAATCCAATTTTCAATCTTTTGGTTGTCTAAAATCTTAATAATTTCACAAAAGACACCTTTCTTCTCTGGATTAAGATTAATACCATACCAAGCCCCCGATCGTATTATTCCACATGAGTAAACTAAATATCCCCCCTTTGTCGAGATGCTCCGGTATATGAAAGTTTATATAAAGCGCAACATAATCCGTTTCTCCTTCCTCTCTCATTGTCCTCACTGATGATTTTCCCTCAGTCCACTAGTATATCAAGACTTGCTTCACGACTAATAAAAATGGGCGTGCAAATTGGTATTCCTTCATGGTTGCATCCATCTCTTTCGCTCATGCACGTCGATTCACCGCAAAAAACTATCATGCCATGGATGAAGCAAACATCTCAAGCAATTTATGAATGTATGTGTATGCTCAAACGGTTAATATGAACCTTAGTGGAGCCCTCGGAATTCTGAGAATGTACGGTTGTGGCATACGGGCACGGTGTACAAAACCAATAACATAAGACCAAGAGTGAGATGAAATCAAAATACAAATAATCTTTGACATATGATGTAGGAGAAGTACAACCATCCATGAACAAAGTGGTATACGGTATCTTGTAATATATCAAAGAAGTAAATGTATCGATTAGTTCCATGTTTATAAATACCAATCCATTTCATTACTGTGGTAAAATAAAAGCAAGCTATTGTTTAAGATTTAACCCCGCTGTCAAGTACGGAATACATTTCGGTCTTCCTTTGCTTGACTGGCGGACGACAACAACAACAAACTCGGTCCTCATTCTGCAGAAGTTTACCTTTTAGTTGCGAAATGAGATGTTTTTGATTACTTCTAAAAATAGAAGTTCAACGATTCATTTAGTTACCTCAAGTCTTCTCCTTTCCAAGATGGCTTTGCATCATGGCCTTTTATTGGTCATTATGTCCTGCCTTCCGTATCTGAAATGGCCAAACACGATCATAAATACTTTTGATCCAAGTACAATATCTGAAGAAATGAAGATCCCTTAAACATTTTAGAAAATAGATAGAACTATATAAGTTGTCTATCTAAGTTTGACCACGATAAGATACCCGAACCGAAGTTCCAAGGCATCGGTAGCATTCTCCACGAAATTGGCATAACCAATTGCTTTGCCTCGACCATCGAGTTCCATAAAGAAAAAAATATCACTTTATCTATGAAATAAATCATCTTTTAATTACATCGGAAGAACAAATTATTTCAACCTTACTCGTACATACCATCCCATTTTATCTAAGAATCGGATCAAAGACATTACCTTGGAGTCACAGTAGTATGACCGGTGAGCAGTTATTTTGTAGAAAAACAAACAAATAAATGACATTTTAAAAGGCATCGAGATCAAAATGCAAAACATCTACGGTTGTGTGTTATTATTATAAACTTTTTGATGAAATCAGTGCAGACTTGATCTTTTAGAGTGTGGCATTTCATTGCGGGGGAAAATTCATGATAAACTCTAATTTTCTCTTTACATACATTAGTTGCATTAAGTTATCTATAGAGGACAAAAATACTTCATGTCTATATGACCTTCCCATGATGCTCCACAATCATGGATTCCATATTCGATTCCATTGTCATTAAGTTAAACCATCATATTATGCTCTACTAGCCTAGCGTTGGTATTTGGAGCAGCAAAAGAATGACTTCCATTCAACATAAATTAACGCTCCAAATTTAGTAATACTACCCCAACTCCAATAGTGAAAATTGGATATCCACACATTACGTTCTCATTATAACTTATTACCAAAGAATATGATGTACAATAAGTAATAAACTATTATTGTAAATGCTTAAATTCAAGAAAAGGAAAATGAGGCGTTGATTCATAGCTAGTTATACATAAATCATAATAAGGCTAATGGAGACAAACGATAAATAATGTATACGGTTTGCATAGGAACCTCTTTTAACTTGCAAATGGTGTCACACATGACACAACAACTTGGAGTTAGTCACCATGGGTCCATGCCTCAAATGAACAACGGTGTGATAGTCATGAAACAAACACAGTACGTGTACTCTATGGCTTGCATGTCTATCAAAACACCCTTTAACAAATAGTATTGCTTGAAGGAAACAAACACGATAATTACTCTAAAAATAATTGCTTTGGAGATGCTCAGGAAGAAAGTCTCCAGCCATTTGTCTCTAAAATTTTTTTCAACATATACGGCATTTTAGTTGTTTATCGAGTAAAGAAAATACATGCAAAAAGAGAATAAAGGGTTAGGGTTTATTCATTCGGATAAGCAAAGAGACAGAAAGAAAAGGTTTCAGGTTTACCAATAGCAAAAATCGTTTCTGGGAAACCAAACCAAAAAAAAAAAAAAATGATTAGAACAAAGCCAATAAAGTATAGTTTAAATCAAACGAAATCTTAACAAAGATCTTAAACCCTAAAAGAATATCGTTTTTACCCGGTATTCAAAATTACGGTTTACACTATCGGCAAATATCGAAGCAGGAAACTTGTAAATTAATGAAATAATTTCTAAAATAGAGAATAACGAAGAGAAAACTGCGAGGAAAAATAAGAATAAAGGAAGAAGAATTGGTAGGGTTTTTGTTTTTGTGCAGGTCAAGCATATCATCTCTGTTTGAATCGAAAGATCTCAACTCCACATAAAATCTCATGGCATAGCACGAAATCATTGCCTGATTATGCAGCGAGAGATTAAACTCACGGAATATTTGATAGAATCTTTTGTATAGAAAAAGAGATTTTTGCGTGAGACTCCTCTTGATCTCAACTCTCATGATACACGAAGGTAAATCAACCAGAAAGAAGAGGAGTGAATAGATTAGGATGAGACATATGTGTAGATGATGGAGAAAGAAGGTGGAGGCGGAGGTAGATCAAGAGAGGCAAACAAAAGCTGTTCAGAGTTTCTCCGATTCTAGAAGAATAGAGAGTTTAGGGTTTTTGTTTTACGGAAGAAGTACATTTTTGGTTTCTTTTTCTTTTGTTTGAGGAAGATATTGTGTGAAAAAACAGGAAAAAACCGGTATTCTTCATTACATTCATATAATTTGAGAAAAGTGGAATGGAGAATTTTCAAGGGAGGCTGTGTAGCTCACTTTAAAGGGTGGAGTATTCTCATGCGACACATGCCCTCGCATGGCTTAGGATTTTAAAGGAGTTGATGTTTGCACCACACACCTCCACAGGATGCACATATTTTCCTATTATATTGAACAAATTGTCTTTTTCGTGTTTTGTGCGTAGTAAATATAATCTGAATGATACTTCGCTTGTTTCCTTTTTTATGTCAAGGCTTTAGGTGGAGCATCTTGAATTTTACAATTTAAGACGGTTGGAACTCCAGACCTATCTTTCAAGGGACTTCCTGCAATCCATATTCTACGTGCTAAAGATATCTCCTAATGTAGAATCTTTTTCTCTGCAGATATTTCAGGTGTTAACTAAATTCATTTGCATTACTTTTTCTTTTAATGTCACTCAAAGTAACTCATTTTTAAGTAAAGATAAGTGCTTCTCTTTGACCTTGATATTGTAAAACGTCGGCTGAAATTCACGGCAAAGCCTCAAAATGTCCAGTTGCGTGATGAGGTATTCATCAACCACTTCAAATATATAACTTGTCACGTATTGTATGTCTTTCTTATTTCATCTATCAAGGTGGTTAGTTCTAATAGAAAATCGTGTTACTGTGTCTAGGTAAAGATTAATCCAGAAAACATAGGAGACTATTGGGATCCAGAGTTGTCTTTGCCATGCATGATATGCCACCTAAAGTTTGTCAGTTAAAAGGTCTTCGTGGATGTGTTAATGAAGCGGAAGTTTTTAGAGATTATGTTGAAACATGCCACGGTCTTGGAAAGTGGTACTTTTTGGCATATAGTTATTGTATTTGACGTGTGAGTTTATATTGTATTTGGCATTGAGTTAGTTTTAGATTTAGAAAACACGGTTCAAGAATCAGGCCCAACTTCAATGGAAAAAAAACAAAAATGTCGATAGGAAAAGCCAGTCATGACCACGCTGCTTACAATAATAGGCACAAGGTTAGAAATGCATACAAGGGTAGTTCGGTAACTTATAATAGAGTTTATATTATCAGGTTACCTTATTTCCGTTAGGAGATTATTCTCATTCTGAGTTAGAAGATTATTCTCATTTTACTTTGGTTGTAAAACACAAAAGATATTGTTGGAGTTTATATATTCTTTCCAGGAAACATTTCTCCTCAAGGAAGTTATCATCAAATCCAAGATGGTATGTCGGCCCTCCCTACGATCTTATTTTCTCTAAACCATTAAAATCAATGCGACGGAACAGCAGAAACTCACGGACATTCTTTGAGGCATATAGTTCTATGCATCTCGCCGTGATCTCTACTGCAGCTAGAGTGCTACCTCGCATCTCCTTTGTGATTCGGGTACTTTACCAACGTTTCCAACTACAATACTATAAAATTACATCTTAGTTGGCAATACATGATAACATTCCGATTAGTGCTAGTGGTACCCAGCTCATAAATCTCCCTTCACCCTTGACTCAAAAATACTCTTGTTGTTCCCGGAGATATTATCGAAGAACTTGGTTTGTTGTTAAGTTCAAGCACTTTGATAATCGTGTATGCAGTGAGTTTGATCTGTCTGGTTTTGTAGAAGATCGAGCTTGAGGAGGATTATCCTTCGTTGCAATAGTTCAGGGATCTTTACCCTATTACCAACTCTGCCATACCACCAAAAAATGCGTCTCGAGTCTTCCCCCATTTTCTTGCTTTGTCTTTCAGCCGGATATTTGGCATATCAGCCTTGAGTCGCCCCGGCAAAATTTGTCTTAGATGTTCACGCCGTGCCAATAATTCTATTCATTGTAATAAGAATCAACATTCTAAACTTTTTGTCATTCATGTCAAGTTAGTAAACATGTTCGATTACCTTTTTATGAATCAAATTCCAATACTTTGCTCCGTTTGATATCATTCACGGTGGTTTATGGACCTCTCCATTACATGTTGATCTCTGGTTTTATTATCTTATCTTCTTTGGATGATTTCACCAACTATCTTTGGGTTTATCCTTTAAAATTTAAATCCCAAGTCTATGACAAGTTTTTTGGAATTTCGTTCTCTTGTTCAAACCCAATTTGAGCGTCAAATAAAAGTTTTCAATGCGACATGGGACGTGGTTTGACAACTCTTCTTTTCACAATTTTGCTTTCGTACTAATGGTCTAGTTTTTTTGGTTCTCTTGCCCTGACTTCCTCTCAAAATGGCAAAATGGCACTGATTAAGCTGTGTCAATGATATCAACCGCACTCTTATGTCCCACGCTTCCGTTCCACCAAAATTTTGGGTCTATTCTCTCCTTATGGATGTTTATCTTCATAATATTCTTCCCACAAAAGTCTTAAAATTTTCCTCTCCTGTGTCTATTCTCTATCAACGCCAACAAACATATGACCATCGTAAATGCGTTTGGTTGTCTATGCTATCCAAGTCTCTCCTCTACTGTCAACTCACAAACTTGCCCCAGCTCCACTTCAATCCAGTCTTTCTTGGCTTTCCTCCACCCAAGTGAGATCCATGCCTTGATCTTTCTAAACAAAATCATTATCTCTCGTCACGTAACTTTTTGATGAGAAATGTCTTTCCATTCACAAATCTCCATCCAAATATTCCTCTAACGTTGAGTCTCCCTCTTATCTCACTCATCCTTTATATAATGTCTCTTATCCTTCCCTTGATGTGCGTCCGGACTTCCCCCTCCACCAGTTTGTCTGTTTCCTCCCCGTCGTTCACACTCTTAACACACCAACTCATAACTCTCGGGGAACTTCCCCATCCGTCCAGGTCAAGCTCCACATCTGTCCAATCACCTACTCCACGTCCCTCCAACTTCCCTCATGCATCAGTCAGACCACTTCCCTTTGCTCACCTTCCTTCCCTTGACATCACCTACACCTCCTGCCCCCTCCCTCGGTCCCCATGACTTCTTCCTTACCCGCTCTGAGAACCTTCCATTCCTAATATAGTCCCCCAAGGTCTTCCTTACCCACTATTGTCTCCCTCCCAACTCACAGCATCCACCTCACAGCTCCAACCTCCTCGTCCCGATTCTGTTCTCCTGCCAAGTGTCACCCACAACCCTGACTCCTCCCATAAATGCAGCTCCTTCCCACATCATCTTTCGTGCCTCTGTGGCATATTCGGCCCGATCAATCTTCTTAACCTTCATGTCCAAGCCTTACGCCATATCTCTCCTCTTCCCCGTTCTCACTTTTATGCTCTTAATGACATAAAAGGCGGAATCTTTTGCCATGAAAGATGAGTACAATGCCATGATGAAAACTAATGCCCGAGGAACTTGTACCACGTCCACGTGATGCTCATGTTATTAGTTCCATGTTGTTTCGTCATAAATATAATGTTGATGGATCCCTGACGACAAAAGGCTAAATCTTGTTGCTAATGGCAAATCTCAACAAGTTGAGTTGATTGTTTTAAAACGTTTAGTTAGGTTGTTAAACCCTTTACTATTAATCTTGTTCTCACTATTGCTACATCACGATCACGATCTTGGCCCATACATCAACTAGATGTCAGAACGCTTTTCTTCATGGTGATCTAAGCAGGGCAGGTCTATGCATCGACCTCAGGGATTTGTTGACCATGATCACCCCGATTACGTATGTAGATTACGTAGATCTCCTATATGGCCTCAAGCGGTCTCCCGGGCGTGGTTTCAGAGGTTTGCCAAGTTTATCACCGGTTGTGGTTTCCGGGGTAGTGTATGTGATCCCTCACTCTTTGTTTATCAATCAGGATCTGAAACGGCATACTTACTTTTATATGTTGATGACATTATTTTGACTGCCTCTACTGATGCTCTCCTGTGCCGCTTCATTGATTTGATGAAGAGAGAGTTTGCTATGTCTGACCTTGGCCCACTACATCATTTTCTGGGTATCACTGTTACTCGTTCATCCTCAGGATTATTTTTGTCTCAATCATTATATGCACTGAGGATATCATCGCTCGTGCCTCCCATGACAAATGTAATCCGGTGGCTACTCCAGTCGACACCGATTTGGAAGCTCAGTGCTACCTCTGGTCCCGCTTCCCGGATCCCCACTCTTCTGAAGCCTAGCAGGTGCTCTTCAGTACCTCACCTTTATCGGCCGGATATTGCATGCGCGGTTCAGTAGATATGTCTATTTATGCATACCCCTAGTGAGCCTCACCTGCATGCCCTCAGCGAATCCTTCGCTATCTTAAGAACACCGTCAACCACAGTTATTTCTCTCGGGGTCTCCTCATCTGCAGCTTAACAACATCCTCGATCTTTGTTGCAGGCGGGTTGTCCAGATTCTCGACGATCGACATCAGTTTTTTGTGTCTTTCTTGGTGACAATCTCATTTCTGGTCTCAAGCGTCAAACATGATCTCTCGATCAGTCTTGAGAAGGCCCAGATACGGAGAGTAGCAAATGCAGGTGATGAAACAACATGGCTTAATGGCATTGATGGTGGTTTTTAAACAAAGGTAAATCGTAAAACCCCAAATAACCTAATGTCGCGGTGACACATTTATTAGGACTTTTAATGCATGTAGTGATAATTAATAGGGGTATTTTTCAAATTAGGGTTACAACGAACAAAACCTAATTCCTCGTGCCAATGGCAAATCATGCGACCACACCTAGCCCAAGCTACTGTTGCGCCAAAAACGCACTCTGCCTTGGCCCTAGCTATGCTAGTCATATCAAACAACGCCAAAGCATGCCAACCATGCTAAGCAGCACCTCCGTGCCAATGGAAAATCATGCCTGACCACACCTAGCCTAAAAGCTAGCGCTTTCTATGCAATATATAAATCATGCCAGCCATGGCAAACGCTCCAAAGCATGCCGACCATGCTAGCGCACCTCGTGCCAATGGCAAATCATGCCCGACCCACACCCAGCCTATTTCTCCAGCACCTCTGCCCAATGTCAAATCATGCCAGCCATAGCAAGCTGTGCCCGAAGCATACCAACCATGCTAAGCGCGCCTCGTACCAATGGCAAATCATGCCGACCACACCTAGCCTAAAGCTAGCCACACCCTGTGCCAATGGAAAATCGCCCCCATACGGCGAAGCATGCCCAGCCATGTAGCCGGCACCTCGTGCCAATGGCAAATCATGCCGACCACACTTGGCAAGCTAGCCGCGCCATGCCAAACACACTGCGCCTTGGCCTAGCTCTGTTTATTTGATCACGCCACGCCAAGCCAGCACCCCTTGGCCAGCCTGGCGCCCCAAGCGACGAACACCCTTACCTTGGCCCTAGTCGCGCCATGCCCAGTAAGCGCAGCACCTGAGGCTTGCAAACCATGCACCCTAGGCCAAATTAACCACGCATGCCATTGCACATGCCAATGCAGCTCATTGGTAGCTTTTCGACCGGGCGACGACTAAGTTGGAGGCATGCCATTGGCACATGCTTATTTACGCTCATTGGTAGCTTTCTACCAAGGCGACCAAAATTTGCCACGCATGCCATTGGCACATGCCAACACAGCTGGTGGTAGCTTTTTCTACAGCGCCCAAATTAGCCACACATGCCATTGGCACATGCCAACACGCTCATTGGTAGCTTTTCCCTGCAAGATGCGACCCAAATTGTACGCATGTCATTGGCATATGCCAACACGCTCATTGGTAGCTTTTCTTACCGGACCACGGCCTAATGGTGAGCATGCCATTGGCACATGCAGACGCATCATTTGGTAGCTTTCCCACCGGGCGCGACCAAGTTGGCCACCACGCCATTGGCACATGCCAGCAACGCATCGTTGGTAGCTTTTCCTCTGCCAGGGATGGTGCCCTAGTGTACGCATTCCATTGGCACATGCCAACACGCTCGGCAGTACCTTTTCTACCAAGGCTGTGTGACCCAAATTATTACGCATGCCAATGGCACATGCCCGACACGCTCATTTGTAGCTTTTTCTACCAAAGCGTGACCCAAATTAGCCACACATGCCATTGGCACATGCCAACACGCTATTTAGTAGCTTTTCCTGCAAGACGCGACCCAAATTAGCCACGCATGTCATTGGCAAATGCCAGCACGCTCAGTAGCTTTTTCTTACGAGACCCACGGCCTAATGGCCGAGCATGCCATTGGCACATGCCCAGCGCATGTTTGGTAGCTTTTTCCCACCGGGCGCAACCCAAGTTGGCCACATGCGCCATTGGCACATGCCAACATGCTGTTGGTAACTTTTCCTACCAAGGCCCAGCGACCCAAATTGTCCACATGTCATTGGCACATGCCAACATCAGCTCGGTAGCTTTTCTTACCGGACCACGACCACAATGGCCCCGTCCATGCCATTGGCACATGCTGCGCGCATTTGGTAGCTTTTCCCACCGGCGCGACCCAAGTTAGCCCACGCACGCCATTGGCACATGCCAACACGCTTGCCTCGGGTAGCTTTTCTTACTAGACCACACGCCTAATGGCCAGAGCATGCCATTGGCACATGCCAACAACGCATCGGTAGCTTTTCCCACCGGGGCGCGCCCAGAGTTGGCCCCATACGCCGTTGGCACATGCCCGACATGCATGCATGTTGGTAGCTTGTGCAGGACATAGCCTAATGGCCATGCGTTCCATTAACACATGCCAGCGTACCCATTTGGTGGCTTTAACTTGCAAACCGGTGCAACCTACCACGAGGCATTCACTTTATGCAATTGGCACATACCAAACACATGTTGTGTAGCCCTAACACCAAGCCGTGCAACCTACCACCAAGGCATTCGCACATGCCATTGGCACATGCCAAACACACACAGCTGGTAGCCTAACTTGCAAACGTGCAACCTACCACAAGGCATTCCACACACGCCATTGGCACATGCCACTACGCCACTAGCGGCTCTGGCATTACCACTTGCACTTTCGAGTGTGCCCAACAAAGCATTCACATACCACACGCCACTAGCAGCGCCATTTGCACTCGAGATGCAGCCAACACTCAAGACATCAACACAAAGCATTGGCCAGGATGCTTTCCATAGATTTTGGTTTGTGATCCACGACTTGCGGCGTACACTACGCTCACATTAAGCGTGAAAAGGAATAAAGCGGTCAAATAAATGAAATAATGGTGAAAAGCGTTTTCACCCATAAACACCATCACGGTTACCACCTCCTCCCATTATTTCACCCTTTACTCTCTTCCTTCATGAGGCCGAGTGCGTTTGATATCGACTTGTATAAATAGGTCTTTTTATTTCCTTTAAACTGACGAGGTCTCGGTTAGGAGAAAAATACAACACTCTCGAAAGGCGCTTTGCAAGCTATCAAAAAGCTTTCATTCTCTTGCAAGCTTCCTAAGCTTTACTTCTGATACAAAGTCGAACCCCTACTCTCCCAGATTATTAACGACTTCTTCTTTGATTCCCTCCCCCAAATCAACCCTTCTCCTCCATACTTGCTGTGAAGCAAGTGAGCAGCCATTTCTTGGTTTTGAAAGTAGGACTTGTACCAGGAACAGTCTCTCGAATCCCCATAAAGTGCTCACGTGCGGCCACATTTGTTTAGGGTTTAAACAGGTTTCTCCACTCACCTGCCAAGATTTCTGAAATCGTGAAACAATTTTCACTATAAACAACAACCTTCTTCCTGAGAGCTCCATCTACCCGATACGTCGTACTCTTTATGTCTGTGACAATGTAAGTGCGATATATATGTCTGGAGATCTGTTCAACATCAACGTACCAAACATGTGGAGATTGATATATACATTTTGTTCGTGAGCGAGTTCGTATTGGTGCCATTCAAGTCTTATCGTCCCCTCGAGAACCAATATCTTTGATATATTCACCTGAGGACTTCCTCGATGTGATTATTTGTTCGATTTAGTTTAGTCTCGAAAGCGTTTTTTTCTCGCTCGGACTAAGGGGGTGTAATAGAGTTTATATTATCGGGTTACCTTATTTACCATTAGGAGATTATTCTCATTCTAGTTAGAAGATTATTCTCATTTACTTTTGTTGTAAACACAAAGATATAGTTAAGGTTTTATATATATTCTTTCCAAGGAGAACATTTCTCCTCAAGGAAGTTATCATCAAATCCAAGAACTTAATTGCCATCTTAAAAACCTAAAGCGAAGCTCACTTCAGTTCTCCGTACATCTTGGCTATCTTCCTTCACTATACAACGCCGTTTCCATCTTATATTCCACCACCACTGTATCAATCACCACCGCCACTACTAGAGGTTGTAAGCGTCTTGGCGGCATAACACGCTTTGCGAATTAAGCGTGCTTCACGTACCGTAATAGTTAAATGCTTTAATACTTGACGATTTTAAACGTGTTGTGCCTGTAATGCTTTTACTGGTCAAAATCTAGGCACAACGCGAATAAACGTGTCTCTTGTCTTAGTGATGGCACGTGCTATAAACAATTTGAAGTCACTTAATGTCATTAAGTAGGACATTATCACAGAATTTAATTAGACAACATATCATTTTGAAATTATTTCCGTAAAATTAACAAGTTTATTCAATAAAAGAAATAGCCCATCAAATATAAAATTGGATTATTGTCCTTGTAAATTAATGTTCTAGTTAAATATAGGTGGCGATATTATAACAACGATATTGAAATATATTTTCCAAATATTAAGGTATTATATGTGTTGTTATAAACAAGCCAACATAAAAAATATTAAAACTAGCTAGAATAGTGACTCTTTTGTGAAATATACAAAAAATGTGATGTATTATGCCTTGTAATATGGTGTATTTGTACATATTATACGTGCTCTCTTAACATTGTCTTGAAATTTGGACCCACGTGCTTATCCGTCTTTTCGCGTGTTGTGTTGTGCTATTGTACCAATTAGTCAAACCCAGCACGTCCCATTTAACTAACGTGTTGTCTTGGTCTTTAGGCTAGAATCACGTCTTTGGCTCTTTCTCTGTGCTCAAATTTTAGCGTCTTTGGGCTAGAGTTGTCTTTCGTCTTTGGCACAGCCCAATTTACACCTCTAGCAACCACCACCAAAATCAATCAATGGGTTATAAGTGGAATTTGGGTTTTGTGTCTCATGTACCTTGGAAAGACAAAGGGAAGATGGTTGATTTCGGATATTAATCGGTATAATCGGAAATGGGAAGAGTAAGTATACGCAAGTAATATCTACAGAAGTATTGGAAGAGTAAGTATAACCAAGTACTAAAATCAGTTTCAAATTTAATTTTTTCAATTTTTTGTTGACCCTAATTTTCTCTTGTTCTGATGTGATGAGATCTGGTGTGGGAATCAATCGATCAAGCGCCCGAAAAGAGTTGGACCAAGGAAAATGGAAGCAAGTGTGAAGGATTAGAGCTACATTTACATTCTGCATCAATAGCATTTAAAGTATTAACAAATCCACTCTATTTCTTTTGAAAAAAATTAGTCAGTAATAGTGGTTGCGCACTGGCGATTACTTTGTGAATGTCACGCACCTAGAAATTCTGATAAAAAAAAACTTAGGTATAGTGCTTCTGATATCGAAGACATATTGGATGAATTCTCTTATGAAACCTCTTGGGTCTACACCAATAGAAACCTTGAAGTATATGTCATTTTGCCTCATCTTGCAATTTCGTCTAAAAATAGCTAAAAGATCTAACATAAAATTAAAGGTCTAGTCAATGATATAGTTTTCTGATTGCCATAATAACTACTCTTCTCATCGGTGGTAAGTCCGTCTTTTTTTCATTTTCATTGATTATTTTCTGAATTTTAGTTGTTCACTTGATTTTTGTGAAGTTGGTCGCCATGTCCACTAGAAAGTTCTTGATCATCTGGAATATAGAGCATCCGGGTCTTGTATTCCGTCCTACATATAAATGGATCAGAAGTTGGAGATGAAACATCGACTTCTTAGGATTTTCTCATTGTTTTTGTCTTGCTTTCTGGTTACTTTATTCTGACATTTAGGGGACTTAACGTCATATCTGCGAATGGCGTTGGGATTTCCAATCAAACACGTTAACCTTCTTTCTAGCGACTCCGTTCATCTGACCTCAAACTTACCCTTCCTCTTAATAATGAGATATTGGGTCTTATATGCAAAGGTAAATAAATAAAGCATGTTTTTTCTTTATTTGAACTTTGTTGAGAATCTAGCTTCTCAACTGTGATATTAGTTGAAAAGAATGAATATAAAGTTTTCATTGGTAGGATTTGTTGAAAAGTTTTGTTTTTTGTTGTTTCATGTGCTAATATACTGATACTGATTGCGGTGTATGTATGCATATTATGTCGATTGCTATATATGGCTTTCAGGAGCTGAAAGATCGTATGTATCAAATAACAATGTGCGATAGGATTCTATCTCTGTTCTGTGCTATTCTTTGGTGATATAAATGCTGGCTCAGTGAATGTACGTTATCTTGGTCTTGTTGACATTCTTGAAACTATGAAAAAGGTGTCGTGCCCTGGTTTATCACATGAGCACTTCTTTGATGAAATTCTAACGAATACAATTGTAGCCAATGTGAAAGGTTGTGACCCATATCTACTTGCAAGTCGGATAGTTAGTTTTGATGGTTGTTCAAGTAGTTGTTTTTGTTGCAGATACGATGTTGTTGCTTTAACTGGTTGTGTTGATCGTCTACTTAAATTGATGGTTGTTTGTTGCAGGTTTTATTTGCTGAACACATGGAAACATGCGCTATCCCAAAATTTCCAAACAAATAACAGCAATTCCCAAGGGTCAGAATGTGGGACGTACAACAGATATAAGATTTCATATTCGAGGCCGACATGTCGCAGTTTTCAGTAAGATTTTAAACTACTTCACTATTACTTGAGTTCTTTTGTTAGTTATTATGTTTATTAGGTTTCGTAGTTTCCATCTGAGACGTGTAATTCAAAGTTACATATGCGTTTTGTGATGTTTATACTCAGTTACACATGTATTCCAACTGAATTTCTTTGCTTTGATTGCCGCCCTTAGCACACTTTGTTGTTCAATTTTATCATGAAAACTGTCTGTATCTTCTTGAAATTGTTCCATGTTAACTTCTGGTATATCATGACTTTTTTCGGTGGAGAAGATGCTTAAAAAACATGCAATTATTCAGCTTTAAAATACCTTACGAACGATTCTTCTTCACATTGTGATGATGAGAGAAAGCAAGTGACGTACCCAGATCAAATTTTAGTTGAAAAGTCATAAAGAACGTGCATGTGATGCTGATGACATAATGGATGTATTCTCTGAAACCTCTTGCGTTACACCTTATTAAAGCTTGACTTGAAAGACTTGAAGTATATGTGAGTTTGCCTCATCCTGTGATTTCGTTTCCAGCTGGCTGAACGATTTGCAGATAGTTTACTGATTGGCATAATGACTTCTTCTCTCAATAATAAGTTTTACAGACAGTTATATCATTATCCACCTTGATCAAATCCTTTAGTTATCCATGATTAGCTCTGCTCGTCCTGTATCATTCACTATCCATATATATAGTACATAAATTAATCCAACGATGGAAATATCTGACGGCTCATAAGTGCTGGACAGCTTGCTCTAAGATAATTACTTTAGTTATGAAAGTGATTAATTTTTTTCCCTAAAGATAAGCCGTGAATAAGATTATTAAAATTTGGAAAGGGGTAATTTGAGAATACAAATTTGTACTTCCTCTGTTCCACTTTAGATGATGTTCTAGGAGTTTTCACGCAAATTAAGAAACGGAGAGAGAAATGAAGATTTTCCAACTATACCCATAAGAAAAGTCTTCAAAAATTAATTGTTATTAGTGCCATTTAAAAATAAACTTACAGTTCCAAGACAAAATATTAGGGTATTATTGTGGAGTTTTGTGGGAAATATGAAAACTTTCAAGTATTATGGAACAAGAAAATAACCCTAAAATATCATCTAAAATGAAACGGAGGGAGTAATAACTTAATTTTGTTTAAAATAGTCAAAATTTGGGAAACAAATGTCGACTTCTTCGGTCCCATAGCCCTTCGCATTTTGCCCCCATCAAAAATTTTCTCGTAAAAAAGCAAAGAAAAAAAAGACTAGAAAACTAATTGGTACTCCAAAGATTGTCCATGTCTAATACAAGCACCCATCACCACTCTCGAGAGGTAAACCAGCAAAATCAAACGGTTTTATTTGTTACAAAATCAAGTAAGCTAAGCTATTAGATTGATTTAGCAAAGTTTAATCAGCCTTAAGAGTTTTTTAGATAATTAAGAACTTACCTTTAGCACTTAAAAAACCATATATAATAAATCTTTAGGAAAAGAGAGTTCAGATTATAATAAAAGTTAGGGAAAATTGGGAATATGTCCCATTTTCACTAACTCGTTTGGGGATCTATCCCATAACGGAAAAAATTAAGGAATCTATCCTAGAGAGAGAAAAAAACTGTTAAGTGGCTAACATCCCACATGTGAACGAGATTGACATTTCTACGCTCTACCATTAGATGACTGACACATCACCTAGCATATAAATGAGCGCCACGTCACCTATTATGTCGATGAGCGCCACGTGTTATGAACTCCGACGGTCAATTATTTATCTTGATACTTGAGATGACACTTTTACCCTTATTTAATAGTAAAATTACCGAAAAACTCTTCTTCATCATCCTTCATCCACTGCTATGAGTAGAACAAAATATTCATATTTTTATTTATTAAAAGTTAAAGGGAAAATACTTCTCTTCATGATAAAACATGATAAACATAATAACATTATCAACTCAAATGACATAAATTATGAAATCAAGTTTATCTTTATATAATAATTAGTAGTACCATGTCTTGAGATGTTAACATAGAAAGAACAAACAAACTACTTAGGCTAGTTCTAATAGTCTTGTCTAACATTTAACCAAAGATAATTAAACATAGGTCTAGCAACACACTATCTCAATTGTTGCTTCTCTTACAGATCAAATTGAACTCACACCAAAATGAACATTGATCAAGCTTACACATCAAACTGGATTGTAGGCTTCCTCTGCCTCTTTGAACCTGCATCATAGTTGAAATTGTTGATGGTCTGCTTCACATGGCCCTTATTGATGTTTCTGATGGACACATTGACACTAGATGATGTAAGAAAGCCGGTCTTAGGCTTTGGTTGTTTCCCTTTGGGCTTAGCAGTTGCAGTTGATGTAGTCTTTCTAACAGTTTCAGAAGATGAAGCAGTCCTTGAAGTTGTCTTTCTTCCAGAATCACTTGCTCTGCTCCTTCTGATCTTGGTTCCAGTGGGCATCTTTTTTGGTTTTGATGTAGTGGTTGTAAATGAACTTCCATTCACCTCGCATTCAACTCTAGCTTTCTTTCCCTTGGGGTTGGATCCAACCTCACCACCTTTACATATTCTGTTGTTGTGATTCAGACCACCACACTTACGACAGTGCCTCGCTTTCTTCTCGGGATTCATCTCTGTCCAGGACCTCTTCCTGTTGACACAAGGCCTTCCTGGTTCTCTAAGCAAATGTGGAGGTTTGA
Source organism: Papaver armeniacum (assembly GCA_023531295.1). Taxonomy (NCBI): domain Eukaryota; kingdom Viridiplantae; phylum Streptophyta; class Magnoliopsida; order Ranunculales; family Papaveraceae; genus Papaver; species Papaver armeniacum. The sequence goes on from JAJJWW010003327.1 coordinate 19,340, forward strand.
TCTTTACTCCTTCACATTGTGTGCAAGACAAACAGATGGAGTTTGAAAGTGTAGAAGAAAACTAGAAAATAGAGGAAAATAGATTTTTGCCTCATTCATAGATCTATAAAAAAGGAATCCAAAGTAGATAGACCAAAACAATTACTAAAGGACAAAACAATGAAAATAAGATAGAATATTAAATGAAAAGATTCTTAAAGTAAAAGGTGTCCCAATAAACAAACCTCGGGCCAGTCTTCCATGTTTCCTAGTGGTGTAATTGCCCAAGAGTATGTGGTCCTATAAAAATCCACTGTGTAATATTTACTACAGTACCTGCAATACCACAACAATACACAAGCACAAAATTTAGAGTTTCAACCAAACAGACAAGTACAAAAAATGAAACAAATCTTTCAATCAAATACAAACAATGAAATAAAATATTTCAACCAAACATCTTACTTAGGCCAATCTGGTCTCATGGTGACCAACACACACACAGCATGCTGACAGGGAAAGTCCTTGAGCTGCCATTGGATACAAGAACAATTTTTTTCAATAATGTCAACTGTAAAAACTTTTCCTGTGGCCCTGTTAGTAACTTCATACAATTTTAATATCTGTGAAGGACCTGTCTTAAACTGGCTTATGTTATCTGTCATCTTCTTAATTAGATCAAGTGCAGCAGGGACTAGTTGACCACTTTTCCATTTGGCAGCTACTGCACTTCTCTTGGCAAACAACAACATAACCATCTGGGTGTACATGGTGAGCAACTTGCAAACTGGCTTGTCCCTGATCTTGCTACACATCGCATTAAATGATTCAGAAAAGTTGTTATTGATGTGTTCAAATGCACAATCATGTGGGAAGTGAGATCTAGCCCAACATGATGGATCTTCCTTCATTAATTCCTCCCATGCATCTTTATCAATCTTCTTGGTGCATCCATGTGTTGTTGTCGGTGGTGATAAGCACATGTTAGTACTATAAACTGAGTAGATAAAAAATATTTAATAGTTTACAATGATTTAGTTGTTTATATATGCACCTTCCAATGAGATTTCTTAGAAGCTTTAGCTGCATTCCAAACTAGGTCCAGCAACTTAGGACCCTTATGCTTAAGTTTAAAGTTCTTATACAGATGTCTGATGTCAAGCATTGGAAAAAAATTCATATGTTAGGTTGTTGTCAAATAAATCTATACTAAAATTAAAATTTCTAAAATGAAGTAGGTGTAAAGAGACATACCTAATACAGAATTTATGATTGGCCTCGGGGAACAACTCTTCAATAGATTCTCTCGAGACCCCTTTGTCTATCGGACATAAAGGTCAAGCCCCTCCGATGTGCAATTTTTGGCTTCAAATCTTTCAAAAATTTGTACCGATTTGGATAGTCTTGATCCTGCAAATCATAATGGCAGAGGAACAAACAATTTTGTGCATCCAAAGCAGTGGCACACATCATAACACCACCATGCTTTCCCTTCAAATGAGTTGCATCCAATCAATTCTTGATCTACAACCATTGTTGAACCCTTGGATTTGTGCATTAAAGCGGATAATTCTGAGTCTCAAATGTCTCATCCGCCTCATCATATGTAAATGTGGCGATGCTATCATTATTGAGAGTTGTAACTGTTGAACACAAATTTGGAATCTTTGCAAAAGATTCTTCATAATTACCATTGATGTGTTGTAAAACCATATTCTACACAAATGAGCAAAAGACTTTTAAAACTACCATGTAAGACCCATTTAACTATAAACTTGCATAGAACTTTAAATACAAAAATTAAGACATATTTAACTACAAACTTGAACAGAACTTAAAAAAAATGCGCAAAATCTTACCCTTGCATCATTTGCAACCCAATATGAAACATATGTATCAAAAGCTGGCCATATCCAGTCATCAACTATCTCCCAAGACTTTGGAATTGTTGACGTAGTTTGTTAGTTTCTTCTTCAAATACTCACTTACAAACCTTGCATTGCAAGCGTGGATTCGTATGATCTCCGGGACCAACACAACTATGTTCTTCACCAACTTTTCCGATCTTCAAGGTGGCCTCTTCACAGTATTTTCCTTGCAGTAACTTCCCAATTACAACCTTGACTATCTTTATTCTTACACTCAGCGACAACTCTATCAAAGTCAAGCTTCGTGTACATAAAATTGTTCTTCGTCTTCACTGCATAGTACCTAAGATGATCTGTGAAAGCATCTCTATCTGGAAAAATCATCCCCTTCATCAACACACTAGGAGTAGGTTGAGGAATTGCTTCTTCAAGCATAAACAAATCTACCGGGTCCTCAGCATTTGTACTACCAAAATAAAATTTCCACTCGGCTTCCATATCTTGATCCAAGGCACTTCAGGGGTATCTCCATCTGTAGGCACATAATCATTTGCAGTAATATCATCATTTTCAAGTATATCACCATTTGTAGGCATATCACCATTTGCAGGTACATCACCGTTTGCAGGAACATCATTACTTGCAGACACATCATCATTTCCAAGAACATCACCATTGGCCTCACCATCATCAGTTCCATTCCCCTCATCATCTTCTTCAACTTCTACATCTGCATAATCATAAGGAAAATATCCATCATCATCAGTCTCATACCCTTCAACATATTTCTCCCTCCCTTTAATTTCATCATCACTTGATTCATACTCAAAATCAAAGTTATCATCCGGGTTACACTCATCTACAACTATATTTGGGAGTTGTCTTGGTTGATCTTCTTCGTCATCACGTGTAACTTCAATTTATCCGGGATGTGTAGATGCTTCACTTTCATTCACATCTACTACTCCTTTTATCACCACACTAGCTTGCGTAACTTGAACTTCAACTTCATTCGAGATCTCCATCTTCAAAATGCGGTCTTATAGGTCTTTTTTCGTTAACTTCTCTGCGAGTCTTGGAAACCTCCTAGGTGTCATATTTAGCTTAGAGACTTGAAGTTCAACTTCATTCATAGCTCCATCTTCAAAATCCAGTCTTGTAAGTAGCTTTTTCTTTAACTTCTCTTGCTTCTTCGACTTCTTTCGCAGTCTTGGACTCCTTCTAGGTGTCATATTTGGCTTAGAGACACATTTCTTCTGTGGTGTCATCTTCTTTCTAAATCTAGGATCAGTTACACAACTTCTTTCCATATGAACCCCATCACCACCATCCATATCAGCATCTTCACCACCACATATACACAAATCTAACATAACAAACCCATCCTCATCTTGCTCAGCACATTTAAACATTTCAAAGAAATCGCATGCATCAAATAGTAACTTACAGTCCCAGAGTATTTCAATTTTGTAGTCCGTAGACAAATTCAACCTACTCCTTATGTGTTCAATGAACCCATCAAAGCTAATATCATTTGCAAATACATTCAACACATACAATGGTTTACCAGCTTCAATAGTTAGCCTAAAATTCCTTTCAATCATTTTCCTGAGACAACAATAAAAAGTAGTTCAATTGATTATGCCTAAATTGATTATTTCAACAAAAAAATCCCCAAAAATCATAACCTAAATTGTATTTTAAGCAAACCTAATTTCAAATAAGAATTAATTAAAAATGACATCATGTAACAGTAATACATGTTATTAGCCATAAAATTCACGTTTAAAACAAAATCCCCAATTCCAAAAACCCTAAAATTGATTCTACATACACCCTGAACTCAAAGTTGGAATTAAAGAAAAACTAACCTACTTAGATGTGAGATACAGCGAAATTCGCAACAGGGTTTGAAGAACTTAATTACATGTTTAAACCAAAATCGTCAATTTCAGAAACCCTAAAATCAATTTTACAGAAACCCTAAATTCAAAGTTACAATTAAAGAAAAATTAACCTACCAGATATGAGATACAACAACAAATGAAACTTGGTTTGAAGAACTTACATAGTTTGAAGCAATAATCTGGATTTGAGAAGCCTTCGCAACTTTGAAGTTGAAAAAGGGCAAAGTCTCGATATTAAAGTTTTTCTTCCTTTAAAAACACATAATCATCTTAAAAACATATCAATAAACTAGATCTTCTATTTCACTCGATTTACTCTTTTTTTCTCTTAGTTCTCGATTTCTCTCTGTCAAGTTTTCTCATTTGAGAAACTAATGTCTCTCGATCTCTTTTCTCCTAGAGAAGACAACCAAACTATTTTTCACTCAAAACCGTCGGATCCCAAACACGTGTTATTCTAGATGACGTGTCACTCATTTAAAAGCTGAGGGTAGAAATGTCAATCGATCACATGTGTAAGCCCCACACATGTGGGATGTTAAACACTTAACAGTTTTTTTCTCTCTCTAGGATAGATTCCTTAATTTTTTTCCGTTATGGGATAGATCCCCAAACGAATTAGTGAAAATGGGACATATTCTCAATTTTCCCTAAAAGTTAACAAATCTTGTTAAATATTTTTAGTGGCTTGAGTTGACCTTAATTATGGTGAATTCGTATTTTTGGATAACAGATCTGCTTAGATTTGGAAAAGGGTAATTTGGGAGTATAACTTACTAACTTAAATTAGTCAAAATTTAGGAAACAAATGTCGGCTTCTTATTGGTCTCATGCCCCCTTCAAATTTTGCCCCAATCAATTTCTCTGAACAAATGTAAAACCACATATTGGCATATATATATATATACTGCATGCATTATGACTCCGCCGCCACTATCCTACATCCTTGTTCAAAGTTCACAAACTCGACCTCTCCACCCTTCTACTCTAGCTGATGAAAGGTGATGATGATGGATTTCGCGGCCATGGATCTTCAGTTGACATTCAACAGGTTGAGTTCATTCAATTTTTATCTCTTTTATTACTTTCACATTTCATGAAAAATGAAAATATCATCTCTAATATGTTGATTATTTTTCCTTTGTGTAGGAATCACTTCCGTTGTCATGATGACTTATCCTCTCAAACATAGACTTTTGATTGTCAAAATGAATACCTGATAGAAGCACAGGCTGGTACTAGACTCGGCTAACTTCCAAGATTAAGGATCAAGTTAGAGAACTGTGGTTTGCCTACCTCACACCATAACTACCAAGATTGTATTGATGTGCTACTGCCAATCAGCTAACGGAGATGAAAAGAACATTTACTTGGAAACAACGTTCTTGTGTTTATTTTAGTTTCAATTTTCTGGTTGCAGAAATCAATCTTTATAATAGAGTCTGTTTTACTTTGTTTTTCTAGTATGTAATTTCTATAGACCGTTAGATTTAAGCGTAGATTGAAAAAAGATCTCTGGTGAACCCTATAATGTAAATTTTCCACAGTGTCTGTTTTCATTAAATTTTCTCTTTTTTTGCTTTACATTTCATGGTGTGTTTCAATTCGTAATCTTTTGAAAATTTCATCTCTAATATGATAGATTTTATTTTGTGCAGGAAGCAATTAATTGGTCATAATAACTTATTCTCTCAAATTGTATTGATTGCAAATGAATTTTCCATGTGAAATGAAGACAAATCTACTTCATGGTTTGCATTTTAAAGCTTTTTTTTTAGTGTTAAAGGCGACAATCAACCATTATTTCTCCCTCAGTGGAATTTCTTGTTCTGAACCTTCAACAATGTAAAAATGTGTATTGATATTCTCAGTATCAATTGAAAAAATCATGTAACTTTAAATTTCTCAGTATGCAACAATTAAATTCTGGTTATGAATAGTTTTTGGCTATAATATGGTTCCAAATCTTATAGACTTGTGTTTTTTTCCAAATTATTGGTAGACCCTTTTAACTTCTACAATTAGGGGTGCGAGAAATAAGACAGAATTCCATATGGTTGATAAAAAGAAGGGAATTTTGATAAACCGCCCCACTTCCAAATTACGCTTTGAAAAGTTGCCCCGTTATTTTCAACTTTTCAAAGCTCGCCCTCGATTCTAATCCGTCAAAAGTCAAATATCTATTGGTCAACCAAGTCAACACGTGGTCAAAACTCTACCGAATTTCCCAGTCTACCCCTTGGTCTTTATGCCTGTCGAGAGAGAGAGACTTTCATTTTCGCGTTTCTCTTAGGTTTTAGGTTTCAGGTTTAGTGATGGCGATTGAGAGAGAGATTTGTAGATCGTGATTGTTCTCGCTATTTTGAGTGAAATCGAGAGTGATTGAGAGACTTAACTCAGAGTTTGCTTGATTTGAGAACCTAACGAAACGAAAAAGAGGAAGAAGGTTGCAGACATGTTAGTTTTATGAAAAACCCTAATTTTTATTTTATGATTTTTGATGATAATTTCTTCGTTTTTGGTGATGATTCCGTAGTTGAATGATGATGTTTATGTTATTGCATGATGAATATTCTACTTTAGTCATCTCGATTTTTGTAACCGTTATATGTTTATAAAGTTAGGGTTTGTTAGAAATTGGGTTTGGGAATTTGTTAATAGGGGAAGTATTTGGGTTTATGGATCCAATTTTAATTTCTTCTTCTTGTCGTTGATTCGGTACACACGATAATCATGAGCTTAAACCTGTTTGTTTTTATGTCTAGGTGAATCAATATTATCCAAAGCACTAATGATTGCAGATCCGAAAGTTACCGGTTTGATACATGCTATTGTTTATGTTTGTAATTGTTTATAGGTGAAAAATCGCTTCGCCGATTTAGGTAAATTCGGTAGGTGAGTGAGAAACCGGTTTAAACCCTAAAAATATCTTTGCACGTGAGCACTTTATAGATTCGAGATCAATCATTGCACAAGTCCGTCCTAAACCAAGAAATGGCCGTTCAGGACTTGCTTCGGTCACAAAGTGGAGGAGAAAGGGTTGATTTGGGGAGGGAAGCAAAGAAAGGTGTTGAGGCTAATAGTGCAGGGAGAGTAGTGTCTCGACTTGTATCGAGAAAGTGAAAGCTTAGGAAGCTTGCAAGAGATGAAAGCTTTTTGGAGATCTTGCAAAGTTGCCTTTTCTCGAGAGTGTTGTATTTTTCTCTCCCGCCCGAGACCCGTTATTCGGTGGAAATAGGTAAAACCTATTTATAGCAAGTCGAGATTGAAACGTACCCTGGCCTCATTTATTTGACCGCTTTATTCCTTTTCACGCTTTCTTAATGTGAGCGTAGTGTCTGGCCGTGACCGCCAAACCAAAACCCCGGAAAGCATCCCCGGTTTGTGTTGATGTCTCGGAGTGTTGGTTGCATCTCAAGTGCAAATGGCGCCGCTAGTGGCGCGTGTGGCATGTGCCGTTTGCATGTGCGGAATGCCTTTGTTGTGGGTTGCACCTTGAGTGCAAGTGGTAATGCAGAGGCCGCAGTGGCGTGTGTGGAATGTTCCAATGGCGTGTGTGGAATTCCTTGGTGGTAGGTTGCACGGTTTGCAAGTTAGGCTACCCGGCGTGTGTGTTTGGCATATGCCAATGGCATGTGCGGAATGCCTTGGTGGTAGGTTGCACGGTTTGCAAGTTAGGCTACCCCGTGTGTGTTTGGCATGTGCCAATGGCTTGCGTGGCCAACTTGGGTCGCGCCCGGTGGGAAAAGCTACCCGATGCTGGCGTTGGCATGTGCCGATGGCAGGCTCGGCCATTAGGGCCGTGGTCTGGTAAGAAAAGCTACCAGCAATGCGTGTTGGCATGTGCCAATGGCATGCTCGGCCATTAGGGCCGTGGTCTGGTAAGAAAAGCTACCAGCGATGCGTGTTGGCATGTGCCAATAGCGTGCGTGGCCAACTTGGGTCGCGTCTCGGTGGGAAAAGCTACCCAGCAATGCGGCGTTGGCATGTGCCAATGGCATGCTCGGCCATTAGGGCCGTGGTTCAGTAAGAAAATCTACCGCGAGCGTGTTGGCATGTGTGAATGACATGCGTGGCCAATTTGGGTCGCGTCTTGGTAGGAAAAGATACTAGCGAGCGTGTTGGCATGTGCCAATGGCATGTGTGGCCAATTTGGTCGCGCCTTGGTAGAAAAAAGCTAATGTAAATGAAGCGTGTTGGGCATGTGCCAATGGCATGCGTGGCCAATTTGGAGTACCGCGTCTTGTAGGGAAAGGCTACCAGCGAGCGTGTTGGCATGTGCCAATGGCATGCGTGGCCAATTTGGGTCGATCCGGTAGGAAAAGCTACCAGCAGCGTGTTGGCATGTGCCAATGGCATGTGTGGCCAATTTGGCCTAGGTTGCATGGTTTGCAAGCCTAGATGCGGGCTACTTCCGGCATGGAGCGGCTAGGGCCAAGGTAAGGGTGTTTGGCTTGGCGTGGCGCGGTTATAGGGCCAAGGTAAGGGTGTTTGGCTTGGCGTGGCGTGAACAAATACAGTTAGGGCCAAGGCGAGTGTGTTTGGCATGGCGCGGCTAGCTCAGGCTAAGTGTGGCTGGCATGATTTTCCATTGGCACGGAGGTGCGGCTAGCATGGTTGGCATGCTTCGGCGCGTTTGGTATGGCTTGCATGATTTGCCATTGGCATAGAGGTGCGACTAGCTTTAGGCTAGGTGTGGCTGGCATGATTTGCCATTGGCACGGAGGTGCGGCTAGCATGGTTGGCATGCTTCGACGCGCGTTTGCTATGGCTTGCATGATTTTCCATTGGCATAGAGGTGCGGCTAGCTTTAGGCTAGGTGTGGCTGGCATGATTTTCCATTGGCACGGAGGTGCGGTTAGCATGGTTGGCATGCTTTGGCGCGTTTGCTATGGCTGGCATGATTTTCCATTGGCATAGGGTGCGGCTAGCTTTAGGCTAGGTGTGGCTGGCATGATTTGCCATTGGCACGGAGGTGCGGCTAGCATGGTTGGCATGCTTTGGCGCGTTTGATGTGACTAGCATAGCTAGGGCCAAGGCAGAGTGCGTTTGTCATGGCGCAACTAGCTTGGGCTAGGTGTGGCTGGCATGATTTGACATTGGCACGGAGGGGAATTAGGGTTTTGTTCGTTGTAACCCTAATTTGAAAAAATACCCCTATTAATTACCGACTACATGCATTAAAAGTCTAATAAATGTGTCACTTGTGACATTAGGTTATTTGGGGTTTTACGATTTTACCCTTTGTTTAAAAACCACCATCAACATTAAGTCCCCTGCTTAGCTCGGAACAGGAGCTTTGTTGCGAGGTAAGCATAAGATGGTGACAAACTATCAACAGCAAACTGTAAAGAGAATTGAGGAGCTCGTCTGACCTTTTTATAAATAGGATTTGGAACCTTGCCTCCGCGATTTTGCGCAAATCGTAGGCCGGCACAATTTGGAAGTTAGCGTCGAAGAGACGAGGAAGGCATGCGGAATTGAGAAGTTGTTGCGAGTTGGGAACCGGGCGTGCTAGATGGTGGTAGCGCAAGGTGGGGAAGCTCCGCTTGCTTCTGCTGGTGTGACTTGGGCGGTCCTTGGGAAGTTGGCGCAATTGGGTGGGACCGAGTGCAACTTGGGCGGCATTGGGAAGTTGGGCGCAATTGGTGGGACCGGTGAAAACAAGGAGGAGTAAGTGTTTCTTACAGATAGCAAAGTTTCCTTTTTTCCTTCCTTCACGCGCGACTTCAATCGGGGCATCACCCATGCCAAAAAATCCTGAAGCGTTACGCCCATCATTACTTCCTTTCCTTCTTTAAGTTTCTCGTATTCATAACCAACGTAATTGCATCATCTCCTCGTTTGATAAAGGGTTCTTCTTGTTGAATTTTTCCTCTTCGTCATGTATGTACGTAGACGAATCACCTTCAACCACCGTGATTCTCCAGGGAAGGCGCGAGGTCCGACTCTTGCAAAAGCTCCCGACTAGGGTTATTAGGGCTAAGAAGATCATACCGTAGACGTTTTCTTCTTCTTCTCCGTTCGTGTTATCCTATTTTTATATGTGTATAGATATGATGGAACCGGATCATTTTCCCCATCTTTTGCAAAATGAGATGGGACCCTCTGGAGGATGGTTGCGCCTTTAACTCTTCTGAGAAGGGATTCAGATCAGCGAGATCGATCTTCTTCTCTTGAGGAGGCATTGGTTGGGATTGAATCTCCATTCCACGAAGCTAGTGGAATCATTAAGGACCTCCCTTGCATCTATCCCCATAAAGAAACGAGTGCATGTTCGGACTTCCTTGGGCTCGGTGAGCATGGAGGAGGGGCGAGAGAACAAGGAAGAGTCTGGAATGTTGAGAAGGTTTGGGTGTGGCAAAGCCTTCCTCGATCCGGGTATGGGCGGATCGAGGCCGTTTCTAGGTTGAAACGACGGAAAAGTGAACGTGCGGTGGTCTTGGAGGAGAGCGCCATGATTCTTGACTCGATGTGGATGAATCAAAAACTTACTCCGAAGTATCCGAGAAAACCTTGAAGGAGCATATGACGAAATGAGATACCTTCAAGTTGATGCCAAATGTGTTGTTGGTGATACCAGGAGGGTCAAAGGTGGCGTATCTTCGGACCGGTCGTTGGTGAGGACATTGCTGCCGCTGTTTGTTTTGGGGTGGGATGTTGAAATTAGCCGCTGCGCTAACACCGTTGAATGGAACCTTTGTTGCCCGAGGGATTTACGGGAAGTGCTTGAAGATAGTCTTGCGAGGGGACTTGTACTCCAGATCCTTCGAGGGCTAGTTCTTCCCTTTTGTTATTCTGTTAGTTGCTTTAGTTCCCCCGGTGTCCCCCCATTTTTTTTTTTTGTAAACTCTTCTTTTCCTTCTTCATCATCAACATTTTGCTTCATATATTTTTTTAAAGAGGTTGTGGTATGATGGCTCGCAAATGGTTTTTTGGGTTTACCCGATGTATTTCTCACGTCCATCCGGAGGATTCGCTTGGGAAGAGATGTATTTATGTTTTTTTTTTTTTGAAAAGGGAATCCCTATGGAAAAATACAAACGGTGTATTCATCTTGGGAATTACTAACTATTAAGAGGAACCGTTAAAGGAAATACTAAAAGGGGGAGTGATTGGGAAGTACAAACATTTTAGGGATTGGATTCCTTGAGCCATCGCGAGTGAATTATCACGCCTTCAGGTGTGTCTACATTGATGAGCTTGCAATATCCTCCCAAAAAGGGTATCCGCAACGAGATACGGCTCGTCTTCTCCTTCATTGGGCAAATCCATTTTTTGTCATCTTCCTTGACTTGAAACGAGCTTTCCTTAACCACTACATCTCCAATTGAAAACGGGTTCGACGTCGTGCAACCGTGAGTCTTGACTTCGTTGGCTTCAATAGAAGTTTCCAAGCTTCTTGCAAAGTGTTCAAATGGTCCGGCTCCCCATTCACATTTCTTGACAGCGTTTGTGCATAATCACGCCGAGTCCCCATGACGGAATGGGGAAGGAAAAGACCGGTTGCAGAAAAGGTTGCTTGGTCAGACTTACTTGCATTTGAAAATCATGAGCTAGAGGCCAACGGGTCCTCTCCCGGATGCCTGGGTTTCTTCAATAGCTCGTTGATGCGATAACCCGTGGGATGATTTGTTGGGAATTCCTTCGGGCGTGGACGTCGGCGAGGGTGTACACCCAATTTCGCTTTGTTGTCGAGCACCCATAAGCGTCCCAATATCATGTCATGATCTAGTTCTTTGACAATGTGGAACTTGCTATGCGTTATAGCGTCTCCCATCTTGATCTCTAGGTTGGTGTAGCCATGCGCGTTCAAAGTTTCTCCTCTCAAGCTCTTAATCATAGACGGGAATAGGTAGCGTCTTGTTTTGTAAATCCTGCTGCCTTTAGTGTCTTGAAAGTAATGATGTTGTGGTCAGAGGCCGTGTCGATGAGCGTGTCGTCAAATTTTTTACCTCTTAAACGGGACGTGGTCAGCAGTCCCCAGTTCTCCTTATTTGCTCTTCCTGTTTGGAAAGCTTGGGCCCCTGGCATGGATTCCGAGGAGAGAAAAAGTCGTTTGCCGGATACAACACGATTGAGAGCTGCGAAAATATCTTGGCGCTGCACCTTGGAAAGATAGAGAATTTCGCATACATGTTGCATCATGGATTGTACAGTCTCGTGCATGGAGTCCCCAGAGGACCCGCAGTTTCTTATTGGGAGTGGGTCTCGATGCACTCTTTCATCTCCTGGTTGGAGTCCTCCCGCTTCTATCCTTTCTTTGAAAATATGCTTTAGTGCATTTGCAATCGCTGGTCGGGTGGTGAACGAACTGTGGTAGTGGCGTGATTTGGGGTTCGCCATCTCGGCCTCGGTTGGTAGACGTGCAGGAGGTGGCGGTCGATAATATCATCTTGAACTCAGGCTTCTAGGAGGTCAATCACCTCCTCGTTGGGAAACGGGAAATCAAAGGTATTTCCTTCGGTCTCATGATGCTGCATGGGAGTTTTAGTGACGGTCTTTCGTGGCGGAGGTTCCCGTTGCGCCGGCGCTTCACGTTTTGGCTGGTGGCTCGTAGTTGGGGCTTTCATTTTTCCCCTTTCGTTTACTATGTTCACGGAGGATGGCCGGCATTAAATTGTTTCCGATGAGGCGTCTACTCCCATGAGTTTCACGCGTGTCTTGGCTCGAATTGGCCTAGCTCTTTCCCAGTAATTGGTCTTGTTGTTCATGAGATCGTCCCGGCGGCTTCATGGAGTTCGGAGAATGTTTGGAAGCGCAAGTTTTCTAGCGGGGCGGTAAATTGGAACCATACCATTGATGCATCGTTCACCGGTTGTTGCTGTCACGTTTGGGTCGTGACAGTCGAGTGCTTGAACCACGAACCTTTTGACGAAATCATTAGGATGTTCGTTATCCCAATCGGTACATTCTTCCGAGGTCCGAGAAAGTAACTTGTTCGGACACGAAGAAGTATTTCTTGTAAAATGATGACCATGCTACTCCCGATTGGGAATGTTGTTCGGTGGGATCTTTGTTATACCATGTATACGCCCTCCCAGTAAGTGATTTTGAGAATTCCCTTAAACGGAGAACGTGATTATATTCATGTTCACCTAGGATTCCAGAAAAAGAGAGACATGCTCACGTGCATTCCGTACCATCGTACGGGGTAAATTGATGAGAAGAGTACCCCCTTGGGAGAGGGATTCTCTGCATTTCGGATGGGTAAGGGGGTTGGTGATGATGCACGTCCAACTCATCATTCTTGATTCGGTTGCAGAGGAGTTATTCCAAATCTTCCCTCGTGACGAAGTTGGGCGGCTGATTTCTTTCCAACGGGATTCTAGTGCGAGTTTCCTCATCCGTGGAGGCGTGCTCCGCCGAGGTGCTGGCGTCGGGGTTGTTGGAGACGTTCATAAATAGCTTTGGAGGACGCAACTCGCGTGGTAGCCATTCTGTCAGGGTCTTGAGAAAGATGAGTACCTCCTTCTGCGTTGAAACCATATCCGTCTGGGCTCTGGCGAGCATCTCTTGTCGTTCCATCAAATCAGCGATGGTGACGTAAGGACGACTTCCTCTGGTCCCTCTGGTCTCTTGTCCCGTCGGCGGGATAGTTGGAAACTTAGTTGTGGTCGGAGGCGCCATGCTAGACGAAGCATTTGGGGTCGTAGCGGCGGCTCTAGCCCTGGTGACTGGTGGCGTGACACCCGAAGAGATATTTTCGTTTCCATTTAAAGGTTTGTGCAGAGACACTAGAGGAGGCAGTGACTTTGGCCCTGGTGATTGGCGGTGTTACACTTGAGGGAGTGCATTCGATGTTGCTGTTGTCAGCCGGTGATGCAACAACGTTATTGGGAGAGACGCTATCATCAGGGATGCGTTCTGTGCTGGTGTTCTCAGCAGCCGCTCCGGATCTGAGTTCCACCATGTTGGGATCTGACGTTCGAGAAACGAAATCAGGAGTCGGAGTTGGTATTGTAACTGATAGATCAATCCTCCCATTTGTGGTCGCTAATTGTTTATAGGTGAAAATCGTTTTTGCCGATTTCGGTAAATTCGGTAGGTGAGTGAGAACCGGTTTAAACCCTAAACAAATGTCTTTGCACGTGAGCACTTTATAGATTCGAGAGATCAATGCATACAAGTCCTTCCTAAACCAAGAAATGGCCGTTCCGGACTTGCCCCGGTCACAAAGTGGAGGAGAAGGGTTGATTTGGGGAGGGAAGCAAAGAAAGGTGTTGAGGCCAGAATGATTCTGGAAGAGTAGTGTCTCGACTTGTATCAGAAAGTGAAAGCTTAGGAAGCTTGCAAGAGATGAAAGCTTTTTGGAGAGCTTGCAAAGTTGCCTTTTCTGAGAGTGTTGTATTTTTCTCCTGACTAAGACATGTTGTCTGGTGGAAATAGGTAAAACCTATTTATACAAGTCGAGATTGAACCGTACCCTGGCCTCATGAAGGAAGAGAGTAAAGGGTGAAATAATGGGAGGAGGTGGTAACCGCAATGTGTTTATGGGTGAAAACGTTTTCACCATTATTTCCTCATTTATTTGACCGCTTTATTCCTTTTCACGCTTTCTTAATGTGAGCATAGTGTACGCGCCAAAGCCTGTGGACCGCCAAACCAAAACCCCGGAAAGCATCCCCGGTTTGTGTTGATGTGGAGTGTTGGTTGCATCTCAAGTGCAAATGGCGCGCTAGTGGCGCGTGTGGCATGTGCCATTTGCATGTGCGGAATGCCTTTGTTGTGGGTTGCACCTTGAGTGCAAGTGGTAATGCCAGAGCTGCTAGTGGCGTGTGTGGAATGTTCCAATGGCGTGTGTGGAATTCCTTGGTGGTAGGTTGCACGGTTTGCAAGTTAGGCTACCAGCGTGTGTGTTTGGCATATGCCAATGGCATGTGCGGAATGCCTTGGTGGTAGGTTGCACGGTTTGCAAGTTAGGCTACCAGCGTATGTGTTTGGCATGTGCGGAATGCCTTTGTGGTAGGTTGCACGGTTTGCAAGTTAGGCTACCAGCGTATGTGTTTTGCATGTGCCAATTGTGTGCGTGGCCAACTTGGGTCGCGCCCTGGTGGGAAAAGCTACCAGCGATGCGCGTTGGCATGTGCCAATGGCAGGCTCGGCCATTAGGGCCGTGGTCTGGTAAGAAAAGCTACCAGCAATGCGTGTTGGCATGTGCCAATGGCATGCTCGGCCATTAGGGACGTGGTCTGGTAAGAAAAGCTACCAGCGATGCGTGTTGGCATGTGCCAATGGCGTGCGTGGACAACTTGGGTCACGCCCTGGTGGGAAAAGCTACTAGCGATGCGCGTTGGCATGTGCCAATGGCATGCTCGGCCATTAGGGCCGTGGTCTGGTAATAAAAGCTACCAGCGAGCATGTTGGCATGTGCCAATGACATGCGTGGCCAATTTGGGTCGCGTCTTGGTAGGAAATGCTACCAGCGAGCGTGTTGGCATGTGCCAATGGCGTGCGTGGCCAACTTGGGTCGCGCCCGGTGGGAAAAGCTACCATCGATGTGCGTTGGCATGTGCCAATGGCATGCTCGGCCATTAGGGCCGTGGTCTGGTAAGAAAAGCTACCAGCGAGCGTGTTGGCATGTGCCAATGACATGCGTGGCCAATTTGGGTCGCGTCTTGGTAGGAAAAGCTACCAGCGAGCGTGTTGGCATGTGCCAATGGCATGTGTGTCCAATTTGGGTCGCGCTTTGGTAGAAAAAGCTACTAGCGAGCGTGTTGGCATGTGCCAATGGCATGCGTGGCCAATTTGGGTCGCGTCTTGGTAGGAAAAGCTACCAGCGAGCGTGTTGGCATGTGCCAATGGCATGCGTGGCCAATTTGGGTCGCGTCCTGGTAGGAAAAGCTACCACCGAGCGTGTTGGCATGTGCCAATGGCGTGCGTGGACAATTTGGGTCACGCCCTGGTGGGAAAAGCTACCAGCGATGCGCGTTGGCATGTGCCAATGACATGCTCGGCCATTAGGGCCGTGGTCTGGTAAGAAAAGCTACCAGTGAGCGTGTTGGCATGTGCCAATGACATGCGTGGCCAATTTGGGTCGCGTCTTGGTAGGAAAAGCTACCATCGAGCGTGTTGGCATGTGCCAATGGCATGTGTGGCCAATTTGGGTCGCTCCTTGGTAGAAAAAGCTACCAGCGAGCGTGTTGGCATGTGCCAATGGCATGCGTGGCCAATTTGGGTCGCGTCTTGGTAGGAAAAGCTATCAGCGAGCGTGTTGGCATGTGCCAATGGCATGTGTGGCCAATTTGGGTCGCGTCCTGGTAGGAAAAGCTACTAGCGAGCGTGTTGGCATGTGCCAATGGCATGCTCGGCCATTAGGGCCGTGGTCTGGTAAGAAAAGCTACCAGTGAGCGTGTTGGCATGTGCCAATGACATGCGTGGCCAATTTGGGTCGCGTCTTGGTAGGAAAAGCTACCAACAAGCGTGTTGGCATGTGCCAATGGCATGGGTGCCAAATTTGGGTCGCGCCTTGGTAGAAAAAGCTACCAGCGAGCGTGTTGGCATGTGACAATGGCATGCGTGGCCAATTTGGTCGCGTCTTGGTAGGAAAAGCTATCAGCGAGCATGTTGGCATGTGCCAATGGCATGCGTGGCCAATTTGGGTCGCGTCCTGGTAGGAAAAGCTACCAGCGAGCGTGTTGGCATGTGCCAATGGCATGCGTGGCCAACTTGGCCTAGGTTGCATGGTTTGCAAGCCTAGGTGCGGCGCTACTTTGGCATGGCGCGGCTAGGGCCAAGGTAAGGGTGTTTGGCTTGGCGTGGCGCGGCTAGGGCCAAGGTAAGGGTGTTTGGCTTGGCGTGGCGTGACCGGGCGTAGCTAGGGCCAAGGCGAGTGTGTTTGGCATGGCGCGGCTAGCTCGGGCTAAGTGTGGCTGGCATGATTTGCCATTGGCACGGAGGTGCGCCTAGCATGGTTGGCATGCTTCGGCGCGTTTGGTATGGCTGGCATGATTTGCCATTGGCATAGAGGTGCGGCTAGCTTTAGGCTAGGTGTGGCTGGCATGATTTTCCATTGGCACGGAGGTGCGGCTAGCATGGTTGGCATGCTTCGGCGCGTTTGGTATGGCTTGCATGATTTGCCATTGGCATAGAGGTGCGGCTAGCTTTAGGCTAGGTGTGGCTGACATGATTTT
Source organism: Papaver armeniacum (assembly GCA_023531295.1). NCBI lineage: Eukaryota > Viridiplantae > Streptophyta > Magnoliopsida > Ranunculales > Papaveraceae > Papaver > Papaver armeniacum. Next base: position 36,227 of record JAJJWW010003327.1, read on the forward strand.
CCATTAGCCTGGAAGGTGCGGCTAGCATGGTTGGCATGCTTTGGCGCGTTTGCTATGGTCATTTGGCATGATTTGCCATTGGCATAGAGGTTCGGCTAGCTTTTAGGCTAGGTGTGGCTGGCATGATTTGCCATTGGCACGGAGGTGCGGCTAGCATGGTTGGCATGCTTTGGCACGTTTGATGTGACTAGCATAGCTAGGTCCAAGGCGAGTGCGTTTGGCATGGCATGCAGCCTAGCTTGGGCTAGGTGTGGTCGGCATGATTTGCCATTAGCACGGAGGGGAATTAGGGTTTGTTCGTTGTAACCCTAATTTGAAAAATACCCCTATTAATTACCGACTACATGCATTAAAAGTCCTAATAAATGTGTCACTTTGGTGACATTAGGTTATTTGGGGTTTTACGATTTTACCCTTTGTTTAAAAACCACCATCAACAGTAATGTATTTTTTTTTTAATTTCATGAATTTGGTATGACTCTAATGTACTTTGTATTCTTATTTTTCAATGTTTCAGTGGAAATACACCATACAGGGATGTAAATTGTTATTGTACACAGAGCCAGACTCAATTTCTATTGAAAAACCTGAACAAAGATGAACTGAGCTTGAAGATGCTTGAGCAAAAGATTCGCGCGCAGTAGGTTACAACTGGAAGATATTGAAACTGTTGATTTAATGTGGATGGACAATGGAGTTGGTTGTAGCTTAATGAGTGATTAGGACTGCTTCACATTTTGGGAGAAAGATGAAATGAATGCTAATGGTTGTTTAGAATTACAAGTAAGGATACTCAATCCAGAATGGGATACTGTGCATGCCATTATGAACACACCTGAGAAGATTAGAGTGTCAAAGTCACCATCAGTTCCAGTGAGAAGAAGCCCTAGACTGAAAGGTAAAGGAGTTATAAATTCTACTTCAAAGAATTTGTTTGGTGAGACAGGTGGTTCAAGTACCAAACCAGTTGTACTTGATAGTGAGGAAGATGTAGAAATGGGAGCTGCTCAAGATGAAGTTATTGAAAATAGACAAAGTGATGAAGACATTGAAGTATTTAATCATGATTATTGGGTAAATCAAGCAATGCTAGATAGAGAATTGGGAGCTGCTCAAGCTGATGACTATGTTGTTAAACTTGAGAACATTTGTGAGGATGAGTGCAACCCTGTAGAGGATCCGATGCTACACCAATATCCGATAGTGATGAAGATAGTGAAGAAGATGGTGATGACTCAAATGATGATGCAAGAGAAGATGGTACTAACTCAAATGATGATGCAAGAGAAGATAGTGGTGATTCAAGTGATGATGCTAAATAAAAAAATGATGAAGGTAACTGTTAAACATTATTGATTTATTGTTGTTGGTTGCCTTATTATGCTAACTCATGCTTTTTGCTGTTGTTTAGGTAATGTTGAGAACAAGGATGATGATCCTGAATGGTTCAAGAATTTTATTGCTGAGAGGGCATTGAACTTCCCTGATGAAGAAGTTATTGAACAAGGAGATAAGAGAGGAGATAAGGGAAAAGGTAATAGAGGTAGAGTTAGAAGTTATTGTATTAACCTGGTTATGTTACATTACTTGTACTAACTCATTTTGTTGTTGTTGTAGGTACTTCTTTGAGATGAAAGATGATGATCCTGAATGGTTGAAGAATTTTAAAGGCTGGGAGGGTAAACTTCTTCCCTGAGGATGAAGTTATTGAAGAAGAAGAAGAGGAAGAATTGTTCCCAGAACAAGAACATGATGAACCTCTTGACCCCTCACAAATGGTGGTAGGTACATTATTTCCTGATAAAAAGTCATTTCAAAGGCATCTTAGAGCCCATTGTGTACATGAAGAGCATGAATAAAAAGTAAAGAAAAGTGATAAGAAGAGACTTAGGGTTGGTGTCCATATAGAAAAGAATGTAACTGCAATTGGTTTGTGTTTGCATCTAGAGTTAAGAAAGAATCTACCTTTAAAATTAGGAAAGTCAACCTCACACATACTTGTGAAGGAAGTTTAGAGGGTAGAAATAGATCTGCAGATGCAAGGTATGTTGCTGATGCATTAATAGACAATTTGAAGCACGGTGCCAAGAAAGTGATTCCAAAACCAAGGCAGATTAAAGAGGATTTTAAAGTTTCTCACAGAACTAAAATTCCTTACCATACTTCATGGAAGGCTAGGATGTTAGTATTTGAATACATGCATGGAAACTATGAAGACAGTTTTAAGATGGTTCCAACATTTTGTAAGAAGGTAAGTGACTTGGACAAGGACAATGTTGCATACTTTTCTTCTTTCGCAAGTCCGACAATGCTTTTGAAACCATGACTATTTGCTTTGGGGCAGCAATTAAAGGATGGCAACAAGGTTGTAGGAATATTATTGGGTTTGATGCTTGCCATCAAACTGGTAAGCATGGAGGTGTATAACTTGCTGCAACAGGATTAGATGCAGAAAACAGATTAGTGCCATTGGGAATTGGTATTTGCAAGTCTGAAACCATTGAGAACTGGACCCAATTCATCACTGATTTGAAGCAGGCAATAGAAGGCCATCCTATGCCTCCTACCTTCATCTCGAGACAGACAGAAAGGCTTACTTGAAGCTGTTCTATTTGTATTTCTGGCAGGCCTCACGGATATTCTTTGGAGGTATGTTGATTCCTTAGTTTTCTTGTATGTTCATTGCATCTTATGATTATCTTTAGGTTTGTTGATACGTTTGTATGAAATACACAATGCGAGCACTTGTATAAGAACTTTAAAAAGTACTATAAAGGGCAAACTTTGAACAACTCATTATGGAATGCTGCCAAAGCATACAAAAGGCATCATTACGGGTAATGTATATTTCCAGGCTACTTCTATTTTTGTATGTAAACTTTTTTTCCTGTCATATATATGCATTTTTTATTGTCATGTAAACATTTTGGAGTGTTATATGCAGCAACACATGGATGCTTTGAAGGCTGAAAATCCTGCAGCACATCAATACCTTTTGGATGCTGGTCATGAGTCTTGGTCAAGAGCATTCTTTGATGACACTTGTAAATATGAACACTTAAATAACAATTTTAGTGAGTCTAATGCAATGATCCCACACATTAGGGACAAACCTATCTGTAGAATAGGAATCCTTTATAGTCAGTTGGTGAATGCTAAATGGCATGAAAGGAAGGAAGAGGCTAAAAAAATGGACATATGAAGGTTTGGTTCCAAAGGCAATGAACTTGATAAAGAAGATGTGCAAGTTAACTGGTCCTTTTGATGTTAATCCATGTGTTTTGGGAAAATTATATGAAGTTACATATGTTCACAATTCTGTTTTCACTGTTATTTAGAAGAAAAAACATGTTCTTGTCTTCAATGGCAGCTCAGAGGGTTTGTATGCATACATGCGATGCATTGCATTGAAAGGATACGAGACCAAAATGGCATAAGTAAGTTCACTTTATACATTTGTTTGTTTGTCTTTTTGCTCTTATTAACTATTATTTTTTTGTTTGTTAACCATTTACTTTTGATGTTGAGCAGATATTGCTCTCATTACTACTCTGTGGCAGCATTTACAGCCATATATGAACCACATCTGAAACCATTGGTTGATGTCAAAGACTGGGTCAAGGTAAGCACCTTAAACTAGATCTGAAACCAGTAAAGCACTATCTTGGTAGTTGTACATTTATTATTCACAATATTATTCTTTATATAACATATATGATTCCTTTAAGGTTTCATTTTTCATTTCCCTTTATTGTTTAGTTGCAGGTAGAGATGGAGCTAAACTCTCTTAAAAGTGGAAGGAAAACAGGAAGCCCTAGAGTTAAAAGAAGGAGGGCATATGATGAACCTCCACCACAACCCAGAGTCTACAAATGCCGCAGGTGTGGGATTGGTGGACACAACAGTAGGGGATATTCTGGTGGTGCTGTTGGGCAGAACTCTAAAGCACCTAGACAAAGAACTCAAGTTGATGGTGCAACTCTCACAAGCTTTGATAAACCTGCAACAACCTCTTCAAGATCTAAGAAGAGGAAATCATATGATACTCCAGGTGCATCTACTTCAAAACCAGCTGGAACTAAGAAGCAGATAATTTCTCAAAATTTCAGAAATGTTAGATCTGTTAACTAAACAGTGAGCCAGACTATGACAGATCCTAAAGGAAAGACAAAGAAACCTAGCAAGGCAAAGAAAAACTAAAGCTGCAGTTTCCTTTTTTTTTTTTTGTATCTTTTATGAATGGTTAACTTTTTAAGTTATGGTTGTAAGAAACTTTGGTCTGTTTGAACATCTTTGGTTGTGAACTTTGGTCTGTTTGAACATATTTTGTTATGACATGATATGAAATGTAGTAATATTAGTTCTTAAAGCAACTTCTTACATATTACATATGGAGGTTTTTCCTAATTGCTTACATATGGAAGCCATTTGGGTTCTTTGATTCTCTAACCCCTGTCTTTTGCAAAAAGCAATGAAGAGGGCATCGAAACCCATCTAAAAGATTCACAATCTTGACAGGCAAGGTAAGCTATGTTCTTATTGTGTTGACTATTGCACATCTTAAGTAAGAGTTGGATTTGTAGGTTGCGGAAAAGCAAAGCTGATTATGCGGTGGACAATCATTGTCGCATTGTGGTCTTCTTCTCCACAAGCACAACAACTTTTGTTGATGGTAGCATAATGCCCCTTGGCTTTCACAGTGGTCTAAAGCATCTTCAAACCATTCAAAGTAACTGCAGGTAGGTATTGTGCACTTGAAGAACATTTTTTCATAGTTTTGATTGTTGTAGATCTAAGTAATGCTCTCACACCAACAAATGGAATATGCTTGCACCTAGAATACAGCCAAGGACAAACTTGTGTGTCATGATTTCCTTGTTTACACATTGCACAATCAATCATGTCTTTTGTTCACTTATTCTTGCTATTGCTACTACTTTGAGATTCTTTCTGACCACCACCCATTACTTGTTTGTGTTTTTTAAGTTTTAATTTGATGAGTAACTTAAAGAAAAATAGGGTTTGATTGATATGAATGAATTAGGGTTCTTCTCTGGTTTTTATAGGGTGGAGAAGATAAAGATAGCCGTTTTTTTTGTCAGCTAAATCATGGTCGTTCATTTTGTGTGCACAGGATAATGCCACGTGTTTTCTGGCCGTTATTTTACTGATGTGCGTGTGAGTTGCACGTGCGAAGAATTTCCAGCATTTCCAGCTTTGTTACTGCTGTGCGTGTGAGATGCACGCGCGAGGGGTGCAAATGTCATTTGTAAGGTGCCAGCTAGCACTTAACACCCCTAACAAGCCTTTGAAAAAAACGGGGCACTTTTGAAAAGTTGGAAAAAATGGGGCACTTTTATTGGCGTAATTCAAAAATGGGGCACTTTATCAAAATTTCCTAAGAAGAATTCAACTTCGGTTGCTAATTCGATGGATCTAGCAATGATGTCTGTTGTGCAACTAGAAGCATTGTTTTTATTTCTCCAAGAACATGAGTAAAATACCGGTATTCAGAAAAGAGTAGATTTTTTTTTGTTTTTTTTTATTTTTTTGTTTTTTTAAAGTCAATACTGGTAAGTCGTACTATGTTGTTAGTCCAGCACCACACACAACACAACCAAACCGACACATGGTATACAAGGGTAGTTCGGTAACTTAATTTCCATCTTAAAACCTAAATCTCACTTCAGTTCTCTCTCTGTACATCTCATCTTCCTTCACTATACAGCGCCGTTTCCATCTTCTATTCCACCACCACTGTTATCGATCACCAACACCACCACGCTAAATCAATCAATGTGTTATAAGTGGAATTTGGTATTCGTGTCTCATGTACCTTGGAGAGACGAAGGAAAATTGTTGATTTAGATATTAATCGGTATGAACGGAATCGGAAATGAGGGTTTTTAAGCACGAAGAAAATGATAAGCTTGAGAAGTTAAGGTGTAGTTCCTGTTCTTGTACTATAAAGAGTGTTGACCACTAAAATCTACAGAAGTATTGGAAGAGTAAGTATAAACAAGATTAGTTACTAACAATGAAAATCAATTTCAAATTAAAATTTTTAATGACCTAATTTTAATTAGTTCCTCTTGTTCCTAATGCAGAGATATGTGGGGAGTTAATTAATCAAACCGCCAAGAGACTTGGACCAATGAAAATGGAAGCTAAAGTGTAGAATTTGTAAGTATTCACAAAGGGCGTTCCTTTATATACCCCTGAAAATACTAACAATACCCCCATTAGTTAGTTATGTTCGTTATAATTTGTTTTACATGAAAATCGTTGAATTATTAGAAATTTTGATACTGATACCTATGTATAACCGTAGAAAACAAACTGGCAAAAGTAAAAAATAAGATCCCATATAAGTTAATATCCCTACAAAACTTCCTTCCCGTGAAATTATACAATAAACAACTATGTTATAGAAGAACATACCATGTGGAACCGTTAAAATTCCATTTGGAAGGTCTAAAGATTGAAACGTATCATACTGAACTGAAGGTATATATTGCACAATGTTTAGATTTATATCTTAAAATTTTTCTTTGAAGATAGTGATTCTTGTATGCGATGAAAATGATTTGAAATAGATATTGTTGGAATCATCTTTTAAGCTCGGCAACTAAACTGACGATCATCCCATTTCAGGACCTTCTGTACTATGTAAGGAGCATCTCTTGCGATACATGATGGGAAGTAGTTCAAATGTACAATTTGGACATAATTTTTTCTAGCATATTCTAAATACATCACCAATTCAATAACTAAAGATGAACAGCAAAGTGAAAAACTTTACCTGGAGAGAAGATATATCATTGGACATGAAAAACTGATAATTAGGAATATAATTATTTCCCATCAAGTTATTAAACCCATACGAATACAATTTTGCATAAAATACATTGGGCTTCTTTATTTGCATAGACTTTAACTCTAACCAATTATTAAAACCATCAAGTTTCAATTCTCTGTAATCTCTGCCTAGTACCAGATAACTTCTGTCCAATCTCTCCTTTCCCCCGATTCATCACAGCTACTACAACAACGGGAGATTTACAGCAGGTTCTTCTATCCATATCCGGGAGAGAAAACAATAACTCCATAATCTATACTCATATCAATTTCGGACAAGATGGCGTTTGTGTTGGTTTATCTGGGGGTATGCTAGCTTTGAAAATTTGATGGGGTAGGTAGATAAATGTTGGGGGTATGCAGATAAAGGGGTACCGTTAGTAATTCTGGGGGTATATAGAGGAACGCCCTTCACAAATCCACTCTATTTACCGAAAAAATTAGTCCTGTGATAAGTGGTTGGGCACCTAGCCAGTACTATGTGAATGTCCTGCAGCAACTCAATGACTAGGTCATTTGAAAACATGATAACATTTCATTATTTACGGTTGTCCACATTGTTAGCTGACTTTCCAAAACTAAAATGTGATGTTGAATTGTTACAATAAGGGTTAATTAAAAGTTGATATTTGTTTTTGTATATGCGGACGTTTAAGATGTGGTGTTCTAGGCATAGAACGTTTAAGCATTTGTGAGTATTAACAAATCCACTCTATTTACCGAAGAAATTAGTCATTTGTAACTAAATGATAACATGTCCTTTACATTCTTTGTAAAATGGAAATGCAATAAATTCAACATAGCTTGCACTGGTTCTTCCTAAATTATGGTGCTGAAAAGAAGTAGAAGTGAACTTCCTCCCCATGTAAATTTCACCTCCACTCAACATAACTTTAGGAAATCAAATTTTAATTTATAATGCTAAAAGACGGTTTTTGAAATGATGATGACATGATGAATGAATTTTCTTATGAAACCCTCTGAGAATCTAGTTGAAAAGCTTAGTGTTGAATTTTTATATGCAAAGTTAGATAATAAAGCATGTTTTTTAACTTTGTTGAGAATCTAGCATCTCAACTGTGATATTAGTTGAAAAGAATGAATAGAAATTTCATTGGTAGGATTAGTTGAAAAGTATTTTTTGTTGCTGTTTCATGTGCTAGTATACTGATTGTGGTGTACGTATGCATATTATGTCGAGTGCTATAGATGGTTTTCGGGAGCTGAAAGTTCGTATATAAAGTGGGTTAAGCCAAATAACAGTTTCTGATAGGATTCTATCTCTGTTCTGTGCTGATCTTGGTGATATAAATGCTGGATCAGTGAATGTACGCTATCTTGGTCTTGTTGAGACTCTTGAAACTGTGAAAAATGTGTCGTGCCCTAGTTTATCACATGAGCACTTCTTTGATGAAATTGTAACGAATACAAATGTAGCCAATGTGAAAGGTTGTGTCCCATATCTACTAGTAAGTCTGATAGTTAGGTTTAGTGTTGTTCAAGTAGTTGTTTTTGTTGCAGCTATAACGTTGTTGCTATAACTGGTTGTGTTGATCGTCTAATTAAATTGATGATTGTTTGTTGCAGGTTTTGTTTTCTGAGCACATAAAAACCTGCGCTATCCCAAAAGTTCCAAACGAAGAACAGAAGTTCCCAAGGGTCTGAAGGTGGGACGTCCAACAGATATCAGATTTCATATTCGAGGCCGACTTGTCACAGTTTTCAGTAAGATTTTAAACTACTTCACTATAATGTTTATTAGGTTTATTAGGTTTCCTGGTTTCCATCTAGCAAGTGTAACTCAAAGTTACATATGTGTTTTTTCATGTGTACACTCAGTTACACATGTATTCCAACTGATTTTCTTTGCTTTGATTGCCCCCTTAGCACACTTTGTTGTTCAATTTTATCAAGATAACTGTCTGTATCTTCTTAAAATTGTTCCATGTGCTTACAGTATATCATGACTTTTTACTTGGTGCAGAGATGCTTAAAAACATGGAATCATTCAGCTTTAAAATACCTTACGGATGATTCTTCTTCACATTGTGATGCTGAGAGAAAGCAAGTGCCGTACCTGGATCAAATTTTAGTTGAAAATTCATAAAGAACGTGCATGTGAAATTCAACTAGAATCCCATAATGGAGTGTTCTTCTACGAAACCTCTTACCTCTTGCGTTTACGCACTATTAGAAACAGCTTGAAGACAAGTATATGTGAGTTTGCCTCATCCTGTGATATCGTTTCAAGCTGGCTGAACGAGTTGCAGATAATTTTCTGATTGGCATAATGACTTCTTCTCTCATTAGTAAGTTTTACTTTTTTCTCATTTTGATTGATCTTTGTTTATATTTTGGCTGTTTATGATTTGGTCCTCAGTAACCAATTGTTAGTGAGGATTTTTTCCAATGAGTACTGTTCGACTTATTTATCACACCGAGTCTGGATTCTGTGCATATCCCGTAGTGAAGTGATCCTAAATAAGCAACTAGTAATAGTTTGGAGTCCATGATATCCATCCATAGAAAATTAGCTAGGACGTGGGATGGATAGTAGATATAAGAGGATCAACTAGCAATAGTATATGTCTGTAACAGTAGAGATTTGAACAGAAGTTTATATTATTTTATATTTCCAACCAGGCCGTGTGAGAATGCAGTATCATGAGTCTTGATCTAAATGACCAAATCTAATGGCTTGATACATTAGAGTTATGCTCATATAATAAGACCTCAAGTCCTAACCTATTTCTATTGAATTTCTGTGCAGTAATTGTTTTTGCAATTCACACGCACAGCACTCATGCTAGTGACTGCCATTCTGATTTCTCTTCTCATTTCCATTGATTTCTGCTTGCATTTCCATCTTATTCATCTTAAATTTATCTGTTCAAATTGAATGTTTGTCTGTTCTGTTTTCGCCAGGTGAAAATGACGGATAAAAGAATGACCTTAAAATATACTGTCCAAAAGCAACTAATATGGTGGTCATGGTTTGGAAAGAATTGCAGCAACTATGTCATCATTTTTTGTGCTAACGATATCGTTTAGAAAATTCAGAAGAAGATGTTTGCACTCCGATTCTTGTCTCTTGATACCTCCCTGTACTTAAAAGTTACTAGTACAGTGAGAACCATTTGACATTCAAGGCAGAAGGTGAATGAGAAACCCTGTAACTATCAAAAAGTTTTTTTATTTATGAAGCCTACATATTCTCACTGGGTTGGAAGCAAATGTAATTGCATTACTCGGATCGAATCACCAGTTGAGTAATGTACAAATTTTATTCCACTTGAAAGCATATGCCAACCGGCCAGTATGGTCAAGTTATCTTTTGTACATGTTTAGGTTCCTCCAGCTAATAATAATACTTCATGTCGGACATTTTGATTGCACACAGAAGAATTTACAACCAAATAGAAATGACCATTTCACTGAAACATTAGTCATTGCAAGCTTGATCAAAAGAACCATTTAATTAAAGGTAGTTCCAATCAAACCATAACAAGAGATTAACAAGAAGTAATTCGGAAGCTATTAAACCATTTAATTAAAGCTAGTGATGTTGCTCAAAGCACCAAAAGGAGCAGAGAACTAATGCTGCTGCTAACAACTTGGGAAGCAGGAATTGGACTACCACATGTGCGAGTTGAAGTAGAAATTGGAAGCTGATGTGCACAAGTACTCGAGAGCAGCATTCCTGCCATCAAAAGCATTTGTAATTTCTCTCTTTACGGGAAAAATTAGTCGTGTTTGTGTTGTATACCTGGACAGTACTATGTGAATTTCCTGCAACCATCAAATGAGAAACAGACATGAAAGTATGTTCTTTAGGTGTCCTTAGTGTGAGATTAACCGAGTTTCAATGACTTTCCAAAAGGACCAAATCTAATACATTGTGAGAAGGCGTGTTTGTGACCATAGTTTTTAGATTGTTAACTTCAGCTAGAGAATACTCCAAATTGTTGCAAATAAAATGTAGGGAAAATTGGGAATATGTCCCACTTTCACTAATTGATTTGGGTATCTATCCCGTAACGGAAAAAATTAAGGAATCTATCCCTTCCATCCAAAAACTCAGTTAACTTGTCAATTAGGCACACATGCGACAACACACGTGCAAATAAAAGACCCAGATGCCTTAACATGTAAACCGATTTCTTCATCTTCTTGGAAGCTAACATAATTGTGTTCTTCAACTGATAAAGACATGGGAGTCATGGGAAATGAGAAAAATAATTTGAATCGCCGTAGTTATGCACAGATTATCAAAAAGAAATTTTTTGAATGGGGAAACATAATATTATGGTGAACTGTTTGGTTGTTCCATTACAATTTCCTTAAATCATCATCTTTGGTTTCCCAATCATATATATCAAAATTGTTTCCATTGCAGACAACAAAATACAGATTCGGTATCTAAAATTGGATACATTAATTAAAACTTCTCCACAAGCTTAACCAGATAATTATGATAATAATTCTGTGTATTTGGATCTTTTTCCCCAAATTTGATATACCCAGAACTGAATTCCTCGGTAACAATAAAAAAAGATTCAACATTCAAAAACTATAATAAGTTGCTACATCCCTAAATTGGATATTTCAAATAAGTTCTCAAACTTGAATCAATTTTACACAAGCCATATATTTCATGTTACCATTAAACGAAATTTAACACCACAGCTGCCAAATATAATCAATCACGGAAGTGGGTTTGATATAATAACCGGTATTCTTAACAATTCATCATCCATGATCTCGATTTTGCAAATAAAGATCCATTTGAAGTTCGAAAGAGGAGAAGCAGGAAGTCTTGTGTTGTTTATGCAGTGATACTCGATCCATATAGGATCGAACTTAGTGCTTCGAAAAGTTTATCATTGGTAAATTACTTTTACTCTATACGTTTCTATTTATCTTCACTGCATGAATTTCTCCGTTTCTTTTTCTTCTTCTATCAGTTTCTCATCTTTTCCGTAAACATTTGTTATTAAAATCAGGGTATATCGGTAAAAAATTTAGAGAGTTTGACTAGTCAGACTGAAGTATTGACTATTTAACTGAGTTTTTGGATGGATGGGATAAATTCCTTAATTTTTTCCATTATGGGACAGATCCCCAACTAAATTAGTGAAAATGGGACATATTCCCAATTTCCCCTAAAATGTACTCTATTCAGACAATGTTGTGTAGTATTTTGGATGCTATAACTAAATTTGTTTGCTTTGACTGCCACCCTTGGTACAATTTCTCTGTTCAATTATATCATGAAAACTATTTGTATCTTCTTGAATTTGTCCCGCAAACATAAATTATATCATGGCTGCTATTTTATGCACAGATGGAACGCAATTTCTTTAAGATACTACACATGATTCTTCTTAAAATTGGGATGCTGAGAAAAAGCAAGTGAATGATGAGATCTAATTTTAGTTCTCTTGTGAAACTTATTCTGTCTGCACTGATGATATAGGCGTTTTGAAGTATTTTTGATTTCGTCAAATCCTTCCATCTCGTTACAAGATGGCTAAATTGTAAGTAATATAGTTGAATGATTGCTATTATGAATTCTCCTCTTATTAGTAAGTCTTGTTTTTCTCATTCTCATTGATTTCATCTTAAATTTAGTTGTTTACCTGATTCTTTTGTGTATGTTTCGACTTTCGAGTCTTGTTTGACTTATGTAACTATGAAGAATTTAATGGCCACCGCGTACACTAGAAACTTCTTGATAATGTAGAACATTGTTGAAAAAAAGTTCTGGAACATAGAACAGAGGATGTTCTATTCCTTCCTGCTACATAAAACAGGATTAAAAAAGATAATGAAATTGAGACTTATCATTATTCGGAAATTCGGCTATTTTCCCGGTTTACAACTCCGTAAGACTTCTGTTAGAGTAATATGCAAATGCTCGTCATGTATTGCTAGGTTAGATCTATTACATGCATTTTTCGATTGATTAGTAATGGTTACATGATAAGTTATACTTGATACCTTTAGGTAGACTTAAGGCATAGATTATAACGTTTTTTCTTTCAATAGAAAGTTTACTGCTTGTGCTTGCACAATGAAGTTTCCAATTTTTTTGGAGCTTACTGAATAAAATCAAACTATTGGGGTTTAATTGTTTGATATTTATGTATGGATTTTGGTCACCCTGATGTGAGTCATTCTTGCAGAATGTGAGGTTTTATGATAATGTCAAATCCTTGAGTTTTCCATAATCGCACCAAGTGGAAAAGTGTGGAAACACAGAGGAGCGTATGTTTAATTCAAGGGGAAAATGAATTCTTCCCTTGAAGATTTCAGTTCTTCCAAATATGTAGCAACATGAGTTGTCCAATGTTTTAGCCAAGTTGCTTTAAGCAAATTTATGTCACTCTTACTGTGGAGCACTTGGAAGAGGTTTATCTTCTGTAGACTTTTATGATTTCTGGGCAAATTAGAATCTCAAATGGTGTGATGTTGTTAATTTCGTAAGATATATGAATATAAAATTGGCAGAGAGCTGCTTATGTTACTTCTAATTTGTAATTGGAACAGTATACACAAGAGTTAATCAGAAATTTTATGAATGACACAGGTACCTATTGCAAATGGAAACGTAAGTGGAAGATTTCATAAAGTCTGCAATCTTTGTTGATTTTGACAAGGAAGTGGAGGAGATGGATATGTCATCTCAAGTACATTTCATTCATTCATTGAGTCATGAAGTCGTCCAATGAACCAGAATTTTCCATTAGAAACAGGCGCTCTCAAAATCACGGGCATCTCATACGACCAGCAAGCACTTCTTCCGGTTCAAATTGTGTTTTTGGACGACCGAAGGGAGTCCTCATATGTGACGACTTAGTGAAGTTTTGTCCGTCACGATTTTTGTACAAAAAAATGAAAAAAATATCACAATTTCGTGAATTTGGGAAAAAATTGGACTCCATCAATCAAATTGATGACAAACAACCTTTATATATACTCAAAGGAACATATTTACTGATTCTAATTTTCTTAATAAAATCATTACATTGATCAAGATCGGACTCCGATCAAATTCTTTTCTCTCGAGTTCTTAAGCTATTTGTCGGGTAGAGAAGACGACGTATCGGGTCGGGTAAAAAATTATCGACCCGTAGATCCGATCCTTAAACACCGAAAATATATTTGCGCCACATTTTATTTCCACCTCTCTTCTTTGCTTCCTATTTTCCCACTTTTCCCTTTGCTACTGAGTTCCTATCACATTCACCAAAATTTGAGAATTCTTGCTCCTTCCAAATTTCAGTGCTACAAGTAGACTACAAACGTTTTGTGGTATGGGTTCTTCATCTTTACAACTACTTCGTTTATCTAACCTCCATTTTCCATTGTGTCTATACTTCCATCTTTTGTGTATCTTACCAAAAACCACCTGTAATTATAGAGATGATCATGTATAGTTGTTTGCATAGCTTATCCATATAACAACCATGATTGATGAACTAATGTTTACTGATATTCATCCTAGGTTATAATTTGTCTGGACTGTTTTGGGAAACATACATTTTCGTACAATGCTCAACACCTATTTGATAAAATGCCTAATAGAAGTGCCTTGAAATTTGTTGGAGTTTAAGGATCCTAAAGGGATTTTGGTTAGTGGATTTTGTTTACAAGATAAATTGTAGTAATGGGTCCGTAAAATAATTTCTGTATTTATGGTTTATTGAAGCTCATTACACAGACACAATGGAAGATAAGTGAAATAACTTGGTTGTTATATGTTTGGATGCAGCGAGGTGGTTAGGCTATTAATTTGCGATTGCTTCTTTGTTATTTCTCGAAGTAGAAGTCTACACTTGAAAGATGCAAACAAGACCAAGAAGACTCATGCTATCGGGGAGATGCTTGACTAAATATCAGTGCATTTTCTTTTACTTGGTTTTACCGTCCTTTACCTGTTTATGTTCCTCTATACCCTGCAAAGCTAGAAGATAGGATGCTTTTGTAGACAACAATTGACTTCATTGGAAATATAACTCCTATAACTCCTCGCAGACCTCTAAACTCTAACAGCTTCATTGGAAATATAACTCCTACGATTGGCAAAGTCCATCTAATCTCGGAGAAACATGTCAAAGTCCCAGTAGACTTACTTGAGGTAATTAAAGATTTGAATCATGATAACTTGTTTAGCAAATTATCTAATCGGTAGTTTATCTGCTGACATAAGCAAATTGACAAGGTCTCTTTTGGTTGCCTAATCTAGTCATAGAACACAAAATGATGCTATTATAGCCCCGCATAATCAGTTTGGACAGTTTTATCTGCTAGTCAGTAGTTGGTTCTTGTTAACTGGTTCTTGTACTGCCCATAACCCTTGGCACATTATTACGTGACAATAATTTTTATTCCCACATACAAGTATGTAAATTGTCTGGATTAAATTTTGGTGGTTATTTGTAGTTGTTGGATAGATCCACTTGTATTTAAATGAGAATCTACGAAGAAGACTCATTGATGCTTTCAGTACAATGGCAGACAGAACTACCAAGAAGAGCATTGTTACATGTTTTGCCGCAAATAGAAAATGACAACAGTCTCATTGATGTTCCAGTACAAGTTCTGAGAGATGTACCACACGAAGAAGACATTGATATTTTACGAGGCATAGTATTAAGGAAGTCTCATTACGTATTTTTCAATATGTATTTTTCCCACACGAAGATGAAAGCAGTCTCATTACCTATTTTTCCCAAATAGGTGTATTTCTTTTTCTTCGGTCGGCCCCCCACCGCGCGCGGTAATCTAGTGTTCTACTGATAGAAAATTTAATGTTGCCACGATATCATTTCCATTCCCTTTATTTTCCTTAAATCGGTCAAAGTGTGAGAACGCATGGCAATATGGTTAGTTCAAGTGGATGATGAGCAGAGCTATTTCCTAGTAGATTTCAGTACTTCCAAATATTTTCGTGAATCTTTGGATATCATCGTCTTCTAATGTTTATGTGCTTCCTTGAAGATGTAGTAACTGCTTAACTCTTTACTTATTTTCTTGGTAGCATAGGCTGACATGGTTAAATTCTTTGATTTTTATTCTACAAAGGGATCACAGAGGTGTTCCCCATTTTGCTTCCTGGTCAATGAAATGCAAAATTCTTTGTTTTTTTTTTTTTTTTTTTGCACTTCCATCATATTCATCTTTTAAGTTCAGCTGTTCAATTGATTCCTACAAACTGAATGTTTATCAATATGTCTGTTATATTTTCAACAGGTGAATGGCAAATGAGCAGAATGGCCCAATAATTGAAGGTTGTCATGCTATAAAAACAGCTGAAACACTTACAATCTTATTTACTAAGGCAAGGATTTTAGGAAATCTTACAGTACCCATGAAATTAATCTTGGAGGTTGGATGTGATAAATGGAGGTCAGAGCCAGTTTATTTCAACAGGTAAAGCTGCATCACATTCGTGGAAAACTATGTTTTCCCCTGGTTCAGACAATTGAAATTCAACGCAGAAGGTGAATGAGAAACACATGTCTACCTTCTCCCTGGAATTACTAGCATTATGATTTTTTCCTCTCAAAATTATGTGTAATTGCAAATGATTTTTTCATCTCTGAATCGAATCAATTCACCTTTTGACCAAGCACTTGAAAGCATATGCCAACCGGCAAGTACTGATCAACTTATCTTTTGTACATCTAAAATATGTTAGTACTAATGTTTATAAACTACTTGGTGGAAACACTGCACCAAAAGCGACTCTAAGCACATTCTTACAAAAGGATTCTGCAGTTTCCTGCGGTTGTTGCTGTTTCTCTTGTTGATGAGTGAGTTTAGTATCTTAGTCGGGTTGAGCCTAATATGTGACAGATGATCGAATAAAATATAGTAGTTGATCTAAGCAAATCATATTAATATAATCTTTACTGAAAGGGAATAAAAGTGAATTCAGATCTAAGCAAATCATATTAATCAGCACTAATATATTGTCTTGACTATTCAAAAATATAAATTGAACCATAACAAAAACATAAATTAACATAACAAAAAGAAAAGAAGACTAGATGATCATCTGGTTAATTATTTTAGGTTTCAAAGTCATTCAAAAGCCCACTGGTTCTCTCTTCTGACCTCCTCCTCTTCCTCAGGGGTGAAGTCGTTCTTGATGTTGAATGTCTTGCGGATCTCCTCTGGGGTCTTACCCTTGATCATATCAAGCAACTGTCCAGGCAAGTCAAATCCAACAACTCCTTGACATTCAGATAATTCGCAGCCAAAATAAGATCGAACAACGTAGCTTGGTCGACCTTAACAAACTCAGCATCCCAGTTCTTGAGTTCATCATCTTTCTTTTTCTCATCAGCATCACCGTCATGTTTCCTGCAATATTCAACAACTTTAGCCAAAATCTTGCTAGTTACATTGGGTAAAGGTATTCCGTTATCAGCACAATCATCTTCGATCATATGCTTGATGGTTTGAGATTGAAGCGCAACAGATTCTTCAACCTCAAAAATTTCTCCATCACAACTCTTCAAGGTTACCATATTTGAAGTCGACATATATCTTATCAATTAAATAAAGGTCGCAAAGAAAAAACTAATATTGAGAAAAAAATCTTATTGAGCAGAGAAAGAAAACCGAAGAGATGAACGTGAGAACCAATACCTTCCTTCACAGATATATATAGATTTTCATAAGAAGACTCTAGAATCAAGAAGGACTATAATTTGGAAGTTGTCTTCGTTTGGGAATCGGAAAAATATGGTAAGAGTGAGAAGTGACAGGACGCGTCTTTAGTAGAATAGGGTAATTCCAAATTGGATCTTGGGCCTTATACAGACATGCAGTTGGACTTGAAGCGTGATTTCTCAACACCCACACAGGCCTTATGTTTCAAACAATATCCTAAAAATCATAACGTCATCCGCATCATAAGCAACGTCCTTGAGCCTTTTAAGGCTTTAAGCTGAAGTCGCACCTCGTTATACTTTTCCTGCTTCTCCTCAGCATCGGCTATTTTAAAGATGTGTTAGAAGGGTTGTGTTTATTAGAGATGTGACTCTCCATGAAGGGACTCTTACAAGAAATGTGTCTCTCCGCGAAGAGACACTATGTCCTTTCCCAAGAGACACCAATCAAATATATAAACCCGACTCATGTTTCATTCTAGAGAAAAGAGAAGCACACACCAAAATCTGATTTCACTTGCATTCATTATTGTCGTATCATTGAGAGAAAAAAACTAAATTTGGTTTGCCGTTTCCTTGAGTTTGGAGTGCTTCTATTCGAGGAAGAAAGATCGTTGTATCCTGGGAGACGTTTCGCAAGTAAGACCCATTAACACCGGAGTGGGGCGAATTTTGTCTTAAAGACGGAGTATCCAATACTCGACTCGATCTATACATTGATTCTTAGTCTTCTTATTTCTTTAGTTTCGTATCTCAGATCAACGTAAGGCGCATAAAAGGAGAAAATATCCAATAATTTTATTTTCTTCTTTGCTTCTGCACACTGTGTGCCTGTTAGTATTCGGCGACGATTGGTTGAGCCATGGATGTTACAATTAAAAATTGAATCACAAAGTTTCTTTCTCTTTTTCTTCTATACGTTGTATGCTCGGTCCATTGGGTGACAGTTGTGTTGGATATTGGCTCGATTTTAGGAAACATCAGTATAATTTCCTAAATCAGTTTTGACTGATTTTTAGAATTGTTGTTAGACTTCTATCAAAACATGGGTTTCCTATCTTAGCAAGTTTAGGTTTCCTAAGTTAGAGTAAAGCTTGGTTTCCTAATCGAAGTATTGTAAGCCTATAAATAAAGGCATAAGTCTTAGGTTATAGGCATCTACATTAATCTTGTCTAAACCCTTAGGTCATAAACATCTCCTCACAGAGAAGAGAAGTAATCTCTCCATTTGCAAGATGTAGATCGTCTCATAGCTTTAGCGCTGGGAGAGTTGGGAGAGAGTTGAACGTGAGTTGAGAATGTGAACAAGAATAAGGGGTGTTGATTTTCATGTGCATCGTGTATTCTCTGATATGTTAATGAAGTGAATTTCCGCTACTTCGTGGATGTAGGCACATTGCCGAACCACGTAAATCTCTGTGTTTTGTGTTTATTGGGCGTTAGCTTCCGTTGTATGTGTAGTTTTCTGTTTCTGATGCCAGATCTTGGAATGCCTTGAGGATCAATATGAACCTCTCGGCACAACAAACTGGTATCAGAGCTTAGGTCTAGGTTCTTGAAATCTAGGGTTTGCTCGTTTGAATTGGGTCAGAAACGGTATGTGAAGATGTCAAAGAAAATGTCAAATTTGAAGAATAACACAAAGACAAGATGACGATTTTTTGACTGAAATTTGTGGTGGAAGATTCGTTACAGTTCTGTAAACTGTGGTGAAAAATCGTGATAGTTCTGAAAACTTGTGGTGAAGATTAGTGACAGTTTTTTTTAGAACTATGGTGCAAGGTTATAAAGGATTAATCGAGAAAACATGGTGTATTGAATTAGTAGTGGATTTGTGGAAGAAGACATATTTATAGATTGAAGTAAAAGCCTAGAATAAGATGCCTCAATAGGCATGTTGCAAAATCAAGTTATGTCGGTTTGAAATCAGAGGTACTTTGGAATTCAGAAAATCATCGTGTAGCCTCATGTGAAGAATCTTGGATACAAGATCGTTTGAATTGCATCAAGTTGAAGAGGTGGATTTTCTGATTTGACAAGCACTGTTTGAAGTATCACTTACTCATAAACGAATGTATTTGAACTGTTTCACATTCGTTGATTGTTGATTGATACACTTTTTGAAGTGAAGCTCTACTTGAAGGGATGTTTGACGCTGGTATACTTCTTGAAGCATAAACCTTATGTACTTTGCATAACTAAGAGTAAGTAATTCCATAACCTTATTAACTAGTTTGATAAATGTGTTTGGTTGTTTTTGGTCTTACCTCTCTTGTTTGAGACTTTTGTGGACTATTTGGGAATACCTTGTTGGTTTTCCGTTTGAATGTGCTTGTTTTGCAAGCAAAGTTGCAAGGAAACAAGAGTGTTGTGTTTGAATTACAAGTTGAATGGTTTGGACGTTGAAAGAGGTAAAGATGCAAAATTGAATTTCGTCATGATCCTTAGAATTGTACGAAGTACCAAGAGGAACGATTGTGAATGTTACCGGTTGTCATTAGTTCTATCATGTTGTCCTTGATGTAGTCAAAGGAATTGAAGAAGAATTTAAACTCAAGTTTGCCTCAGTTGCATGGAGTAGCGAGGATTGCAGAAACCTATTAGTAGGTATCATGTGAGAATTATCGAACACATTTTAGTGTTGTGAGAGCACTAGCAGAGGGTTGTTGAATTCTGGATGAAGAGTTTGATTTCATGAAGAAGTGCTTGAAGCTGGTGGGATATAAGCGTATTGCATTGTAAATGATCGATTGAAGACTCAAGAATTGGATTTCCTATATGGGATATTGTGTGTGGTGGAGCTGTAGTTTCTTGTTTTGTTTTGAAGAGAAGCGATTGAAGATGAAGTCGACACAATTATTGGCATATGCACCTTGGGCATATGATTGAAGAAGGGTTTGTTTGAATGCATTGAGTTTGAAGCTTACTTGTAGAATAAGCTTATGAACATTGATTTCTGCAAGCTTTTGTTGTTTCACAACAATGCGGGAGTGCATTTTCTTAAATACTTAGTTGAATACCGCAAATATGGTACGTTTTTCTAGTCTTTGCAGGCACCTCGTTAATTTACTATTTTTTTGAAAGAGGAGCTGCGTGGTTTTTTATCTTTGTTGTTTTGATGATATTTGGCGAAGAATAAAGGCGTTTACTTTTTGAAGACATCAAGTTGAAGAAGTGCAAGACCGTGGTGAAAAAAAAAAAACAGATAGGTCATGAAGATATGTTTCGTTTTTTGAGGTGAAAACTCGGTTGCAACGAACAAGGTATCATTGTGGTACTTCACAATTATAAGGTACAATGCTACATGTGAAGTATATAGTTAAATGAAGAAATCACAAGCTACTTGAAGAATGCGGTATGTGATTTGAATTGAATTGAATTGATTTTTGTCATAAGAAAAAGCATTGGAAAACAGGAAAGAAGTTTCAAGTTCAAACGTGAATGTTGGAACATGAAGATCTAATGTTGATGAAGAATATGTGGAAGATCTCGAGTGTTTTAATATTTGTGTATCATGTGCATGCTCTAGGGAATGGTTTTTTAGGAGTTGGAGTTTGAAGTTGAAGATATTAAACATTCGTTTGAACTACTTAGGTGCAACCCGAGAAGTTTGAAGTTGTTCGGTGTGTACCTCAGTTTGAAGAAGATTCTGAAATCAATTAGATCCATTTAACTTTGTGCGGCTTATAGTTGTTTAAACGGTGGAGTTTTTCTTTTGAAAAGTTATTTCCAATGCAGATGAACTCATGAAAGGATTGAAGAATGGAAATCTGTATTGCTGAATATGGAAGTGGAAGTATTAGATAGTGCGCTAATACATTTGAAGACTAAATCATGAAGCTACGACATGAAGTTGAAGAATGTATAATCACGCAGTTTAGGATTTTGCGACCATTGTGTGAAGGTGGAGAAAGAATCAAGCTTGGAGTTGGAGTAAAAAGTTCTAGTTTTTTTGAAGATATGAAAATATCATGAATATCACCACATATGGAATACTGGAATGTGTTCACACAGATGTTTGGGAACTTACAAAGCTTGCATCTTTGTAAGGTATGAATTATTTCATCTTTTGAAGAAAGCTTCGCAGGTATGGGGGGTACACCATACATTTGCATGTTATGGAATATTGAACTCCTCATTGAAAGATGAAGTGTTGAAATTTGAAGAAGTAAGATGGAGGAAGAGATCAAATTTGACAAGTAAAGTGGTGAGTTAAAATCAAAGTATCCTACGAGTTGAAGCAAATGTGCAAAGAATTGAATCTTGCAAGTTTGAAGAATATGTGTATGTGAAAATATATGAAGTCGAAGACGCGTCAGGAATTCATAGATAACTGAAATTGCTGAGAAATCAGCAAAGTTACGAAAGAATTGGTGATGTTTAGGATTGGTCATCTTGAACTAAATCAATGACTTACGTTTGCAGCATCTTTAGGTGCATTCGTATGTTGGTGTTTTTTTTAAGACACAATTGCAGCCCCACTATGGGATCGAATTTGTGATCGAAGCAGATATTGAAGCACATTCACTAGTACAAATCTTCACATAGGCTACACTTTATCACTGTGTCCATAGGCTTTTGGCCATGGATTTTTTTCATTCAAAAAATGTGGCATCAGGTGCCGTGACAACTGGGTACCTTTATGGCTACATAAACTTTAAGTGACTATTGCGCATGGTTTACCATGGCCATATCCCTATAACCGTGTCTATATGGTACCATGTTTTTCTTAAATAGTTGAGCATTTTTTCTACAACCATGGCCATAGGTTCCTTATAGCCACACAATTTATGTTTAATGTAGCCAGTGTTTACTTTAAAGCTACATGGATTTATTTGAACCATGGCATTTGCTACCAATCAGACACGCAAGTCATTTTATCATGGCTAATTCATGACCTACAATCACATTGAAATTCTAACACCATGGCAATAGACTTTCTTAAGATACAATACATGATTCCGATGTGGCGATTGTTTATCCTAAAGCCACATGGATTTATTTAACCATGGCTAGCTTTATTATTTAGACACGCAAAAATAGTTTCAGCATGGCTAATTCATGACTTATAGCTACACTGAAACTATAGAACCATGGTCATAACTATCATTCAGACACGCAAAATAATAAAATAACATGGCTAATTCTTAAGCTATAGTCGCATGGAATCAAGAACACCATGACCAAAAGCTTTAGAAAGACGCATCAAATGTTTTCTTTGAGGCTGTAGGTTACATTTTGGACACATGAAAACTGGTAAAGCTGTGAATGTATTTCATATTGGCCACGAAAGGCGCAATCTTCTGTTATTGGTGTCTTTAGGCCTCGCATGTATGTCAAGATTTTAAGAACCTATTGGCTACCTATTTGTATCACATCAAGTATCACATTTTTATCATCGATACTAGTGAATCATTTCTGAGATATTCTTTATTTATTATTGAAAAATTATTGTTATTACATTTACGAGCTAGCGTATAAGGTAGATAGTTAAGTGAAACATGAAACATATGTTCAACTCCAGCGTTGGATCTTCGAAGACGATTAACCAAACAATCCTTTCAAAGGTCTTCCCATCGACCACAGCTTGCCTTTGAATCTACGTAAGCACATGCAAGAGAAAGAGGAAAAGGAACAGATTCAATCATCTGGATGGAGTGTTGCAAAGAGAACTACTACGATATTTTATAAGAATAATCTATATGTCCTAAATTGGAGATTATACCACCAGAAAAATAAGAGATTGTTACAACTCTGTATGCACCATAATGAGATTATATCATCAAAGATATCAATGATAGCTTTGAAAATCCTGGAACAACGCCTTGAAGTCAGAGGTATATAATTATAAAATTCTTGTGATAAGAATTATATAATTGAAATCTGGGAACCGGTAAAGCCTCACTGACTATTGATATCTCACCATTTTATCACGGAGTGTTGGGCAACAACATAACAACTTAACTTGCCTGTTTTGTTGTTAAAGGAAACTGAGAAATGTGAACATACACATTTATGTTTTATTTATGGGTTTTGTTATCTTGTGTATCCATGCACAAGATAAGAGTCAATCATTGGCATGAGAAAGTGTACAATACAATAAAATACAAGAGAGAGAAAGCGTTCTTTGCATTGGAGAGTGCAAATGTTCATGGGTTTTGAACTTTTCTCTCTACAAATGCAATCTCCAATGCAAAGAACGCTTCTCTCTCTTATATTTTATTGTATTTTACCCTTTTTCATGCCAATGATTGGCTCTTATCTTGTGCATCCATGCACAAGATAACACAACCCTTTATATATAATTCATCACAGTTATGGATAGCCATGAAATGTGGGGGCGTGTGATTTTTAAGTCCACTAAGTCATGTCGTTTAAGTAGCTACGTAATTAATTTGATTAATAGTGATATGTTACTAAGATGATTAGGGGTGGCCAACCTAATATCAAGAAAGACTAGTTACATAATCACTAGTGCATGAACACCTGTACGTAAATCTGTAAAGACATGATTGTTGGAAATGATTAGTAGCAAACACGATTAGAAAAGAAATTACAGAGATTTGTAATAGTGTTACAAACCTACAAATAATGATGAGTCTCTAGTAAATAGTCTTAAAAGACTGCTTGTGTGAAAACATTTTTGATGACTAGAGACAATGTGTTCATCGATGGGAATAAGTTAATTCAAAGCCTACTAATAATGAGTGAAGATAATGGTAACCCAACCTAGTTGACTGGAGATCCCAAGATCTAAGTTCAAAAGGGACAACTAAATTATGTATAACTCGGAGTAAACACTGTGGAGATAAAACTCCATCCTGTTCCTATGATGAGACAATGTATTTCCTGAAATGTGTTTAGGATAAGCTATGCTTTTAATGATGCCTATATCTTGTACCTACAAGTGGGATATTACAGGGTATTTTTAATGGGACATCACCTATGTGAGTGTAGAATTGTGGCCGATTCTATGGAAAATTTATAAGGCTTAATTTCCTAAAGCACCCATGAATCCGGGATTTGTTCGGTAGAAATGAACACAACCGTAGAACCAAATTAGTGAGAGATGGAATTGTGTGATAACTATTGTCTTGGTTTACATAAAAACTGAACAATTCAAGACATCAAATTCACTGGTTAGTGAGTAAATCCAATAGTTATTCACTAAGGAAGGTTCAAAGCCAAAAGCTACCTATCCCCATGCAATGACTTTTCACTTTATCTCTCTATAGTGTCGGCATAACTTTTGCATTCTTTGAAATTCTATTCAAATGTGGGGGATTGTTAGAAATTTTAAATAGAAATTAGGATAGTTACAATTCCTAAATTATGAAGGGTTGTGTCTATTAGAGATGTGACTCTCCATGAAGGGACTCTTACAAGAGATGTGACTCTCCACGAAGAGACACTATGTCCTTTCCCAAGAGACACCAATCTAATATATAAACCCGACTCATGTTTCATTCTAGAGACAAGAGAAGCACCCATCAAAATCTGATTTCATTTGCATTCATTATTGTCGTAGTATTGAGAGATAAATACTAAATTTGGTTCGCCGTTTCCTTGAGTTTGGAGTGCTTCTCCTTGAGGAAGAAAGATCGTTGTATCCTGGGAGATGTTTCGCAAGTAAGACCCATTAGCACCGGAGTGGAGCGAATTTCGTTTTATGG
This sequence comes from Papaver armeniacum, assembly GCA_023531295.1. Taxonomy (NCBI): domain Eukaryota; kingdom Viridiplantae; phylum Streptophyta; class Magnoliopsida; order Ranunculales; family Papaveraceae; genus Papaver; species Papaver armeniacum. The sequence goes on from JAJJWW010003327.1 coordinate 61,440, forward strand.
ACAGAGTATCCAATACTGGACTCTATCTATACATTGATTCTTAGTCTTATTATTTCTTATTGTTTCGTAGCTGAGATCAACGTAAGGCGCATAAAAGGAGAAAGTATCCAACATGATGCATATTATGCCATATGATCTTATTAATAACGCATGACAACATTAGCGCTTGATGTCAGTTACTTTGTCTTTTACTTCCAAATCGTCTTATCTAATTCTAATGGAAAACTATCTATTATTACAGTATAATAATATCACTGACGCTGGTGGTTCATGGTCGGGATAGTAGCCTGCCTATAGTTCTCTAGCAGGGGTATTAATAAAATCTTGCATATAATAATGAAAAACCAGAGACCGTAGAGGCAAGGCAACTTCCAGGAAATTTCCTTGCAGCAAGTACGTAGGACTGTAGCTAGAGTACTAGATCCATGTGAAAATGAACAGAGATAGTATAGGTATTGATATTAAAGAAGCACTCGAAGTCTCTTTTCTTTGCACAACAACTCTCTATAATTCTCATGTGATCTATCAATCAATGTTTCAGTTTGTATCATCTTCAAGTTCAAACTCTTATTTTTTTTATTTTTTTTGCTCATTAAAGATTAATTTTGAATAGAATGGTTAGCACAATTGTACAAGAACCCTGATTTTGGGCATACCAAAATCTTTCTAGGCATACAAAGCAATAGTCCTAACTTGGGTGACCTTATAAGGGGTACCCTATGGGTAGTTCAATTACCTATATGCCCTTAAATCTTCTAAATTACTAATCAATCCCTAACCCTAATACAAAAACCTAAAACAAAAAACACTAAATCAGTTTTCTAGTTTTCTTCTAGTCTTCTTCTTCCTCCCCTCATCTGCCTCCCTCACTCCATATCGTATCGCCGTGAATTGATATTCGTCGATTCATGAAAAGTTGATCGTCGATTAAACTCTACTATATAATGGGTCGTCGTAAAAATGTAACGCGTTCTAATAGATCAATTGAAGCACCAACTGAATAACCAATTGAAGAGAACTTCATTGAAGATGAAGATGTAGAACAAAGTGAAATCCAACCACAAATCGAACCGGAAGAACAAAGTGAAGGTAGAAATGAGATTAAGAAAGTAAGTTTTACAAACCCATCTCGTAGTTTATGTTTTTGATTGGTATAATAGGTTTAATAGTCAAAATAAGGGTTTTGCGACGATTCTGGAGTAGGGTTCGGCGTATGTTACTTCCCAGACTTTAACATTTAGAGGTTTCGGCTTATACGCTATTATCAATATATGCCGAACCAAAAACAATATTTTAGCCAAAAATTAACAAATTCATGTTCGGCACTTAATATTTTTAATATATAAGCCGAACTATTAATTTTCTTATTCTGGGCAATGCAGGATGTTGTTCGGCTTACTATGAAACTTTCATATAAGCCGAACTAGTGTCTAGCAAAAGGGTGGGAATTGAAAATTATAGGTACGGCGCATGCTGTAAACAGATTCAGTGCGCCGAACCGTTCATGATTTGGTTGATTCGGCTCATAGATGTGAGCCGAACCTGAACCTGGTTCGCCGAATCATGAACCAAAAGTCCAAACTTTTGATAATTTCTATTATAGAAGTGAGATTGAGCATAAGATAGAAGTGTACCTGTGTATTAGAAGCATTGGGTTCCTCATATATGTGCTCATCATCTGGATTTGGCTCATCAAAATCATCATCTTGAGTTTGTGTTTGAGTTTGAGCTTGAGTTTGAGTTTGTGTAAAATCATTCTCATAATCTAAGAAATCATCCATTTGGGAATCATTGTTGTAGTTGATATTTATTTTCCTAGGTTTTTTATATGAATTATGACCCTCCTCATCCTCCATTGAATCAAGAATTAAAATTTTCTCACTTTCTCCTTCTTTCTCTACTTCTTAACCAAAACTTTGATTTTTTTTCCCCAAATTTTTCATCTAAACAACCTTTATAATTCTGAAAATTATCTTAATCACTAAACAAAATAATTAATCACTAATCCAGATTACTAACACTAATACGTAAAGGGTAGATTTGCCATTAAAAAAAATTGGGTTAAGGGGATACCTTATTTTGCTATTTCACAACCTTTTTTGTCTTTATTGAGTATGCATAGAAAGATTTTGGTATGCCCAAAATCATAGTTCTTGTACAAAGTACAAACCCTGACATATGTTTCAAAGAAAGAAGCCCAACAAAGGAAAGACGTAGCCTAATGTAACAAATACAAGGCCCAAGAAATGCTAACTCACGTTATACAATTGTGAGAGCCCAACATAGAAAACCCTCTTGGGGACAAATGAATTTCCCAAAATTACATGGAAACCCTAGCCGTAAAAGTGCTATAGAAAAGACTTCCAACAAAAACCCTAACTCCGCCACCGCCGCTACTATCTCCATATCCACCATCAAGCTAAGAATCCACTGCAGAAGCTCATCAACGTCCACAACCAAGCCACCATAACGAAATCCGTCGACACTGATTTCGTCAACATAAACAAGTACCCAGGGTTGATGAAATTAGTGATTTCGATTTGATGTTGATTGAAACAAGAAGAAGAAAATGGAGCAGATGGATAAGAAATCTCAGAAACAAAATCAACAACCCTCAACAATGAACACCCGTATCTAACCCCCATGATGAACTCAATCACTATATAGGAACAAACAGTGGTGGAACTAGACATTTAGTCTAACCCTGGCTTAAGCCAAAAATGTACACACTCTACCGTCCAACAGAAAATAGGCTTGGGAAATATGAACTTGGGCTTCTTCGGGGGTGGCTTCAGCCAGGAGAAGAACCTGGATGTAGTTCCGCCCCCGAAAAGATGAAATTGCTTCTGTAATGGAACAGAAACCCCAAATGAGTCATCAATATAAAGTTTTGAAGAAGGACATGGGAGAGCAGATCCGCTATCACCACCACCACCTCCAATAGCCGCAAATGGCCTCCAAGATTTGTTGATATAGACGAGATGCCGAGATGGGAAAAGTGTGAAAGGCGAACAGAGAAGAAATCAAGGAAAAAGCATGGAAGGCGCCCAAAGAAACTAAACTGAATCTAATATTGACTACACTATCCTGCTCAGATCTGGTCTTAAAGACCAAATCTGAGCATGGAGGCGATGAAGAAAAGGCTCAGGGTTTGGATAAAGAGGGGGTTTGAGAGAGGAGAGAGAAAAAGTTGGGAAAATAAAACTTTATCCAAGTTCAAAATCTTATGATTAAACTACTTTTCCTTGTCATAATTCAGTAATAGTTCTAATTGTAGTTTCCTATCAACCAACAGAACCAGAGGAAGCAGATCATAAGCATCATCATCATCATGATTATTTGAGTTCTCATCAGAATCAAAAACACAAAGTCAAAAAACCCATGATCAAATTTTTGACCCCCACTACAATAAATATCACAATGATATTTCCTCTCAAAACAATAATCCAAATAAAAGAAGATGAAGCATCCCTTGATCTACTCCGTCGTCTACATTACTAGTGATGTTGTTTGTTTTCCTTTTTTTTTTTTTTCCAGATTTTCTCCTTGTTTTTCTTTCCCTCATCTCCTCTGATCTGGTTTTGTATTTTTAGTGGTTCAGCCTTTCCGGTGCATCAGTGGTTCTCTTCTTGTTAACTTTCCCTTCTTTAAAAAACTAAGTATGTGGGTTTAATTAGTACTTTTGAAGATTCATTCTTATTATGGGAAGATTTAGATTCAGGATAAACAACAACTAGAGGTGTCAAAAAGGCCAGGCTAGCCTGGGTCTGGCCTGGCCCATACTCTAAACAGGCCAGGCTGGGCCCGGGTTCAAGATAGGCCCAGGCTAGGCCGTGATATTCAGCCTACTAGCCAGTTATGGCCTGACCTGCTTTAGCCTGGGCCCGTACAAGCCTGACCAGGCCGGCCTGCCATGGCCTGTATATCAAAGTATGTTTACCAAAAAATGTTTGATGGTATGGAGTCTCGATCCCATGACATAGCCGAATTAATAAGAGTCTTCAACCACTGATCCACTCCACTTAATTCTGAATGGTCAGTGATCAGATTTGAATATATTGGAATGTGAGTACTTATTACTTAGATTTGTCACCATAATTTCAGACTTTTTTAAAGCTTATTTATAGTAGATAATTTTAAGAACGGAATAATAGAAGATTGTGAGAGATTTTAGCTACATACTTAAATTTGATTTGCTTGAATTTACCCGATATTTTCTCTTAGTAAATTTTGAAATTAACTTTAGATTACCAATTTAATGCATTAATGAATTCTTATATTTTCTCAACATTTTCAATAAACATAAAGAAAATTAAGGTAATATTTATCTCACGTATTTTTAAATTTTAGTTTCTATATAAACAAAAATATAAATCATTTACATGCATTCTATAAAAACATAGATCTATCATGTTTTTCCATTAAATTTTGTCAATTAAATTTTGTCAAGTTTCCTAAAACTTTTCAATTTTATTATCTTCTTCACTTGAATTTTCTCTAAGTTTCCTAAAATATCACCCTAAATATCTATTTATTTTTGAACATATTATTTCTTCACGTTAAATTAGTTATGTCAATTACGCTGCATTTCATAATCAGAAAAAAAATGTCAGCACATTTGGTTTCGTTCACAGCCAAAGAGTTTGTAGTCGCAACTTCGAATCCCACCTCCACCTTAAGTTTTTATAAAGAACACAGGCTAGCCTGGGCCTAGTCCGGCCTGGCCCAATAAAAACAGGTCAGTCTCAGGCTGGTTTTTATAAAGAACACAGGATAGCCTGGGCCTGGTCAGCCTGGCCCAATAAAAACAGGTCAGTCTCAGGCTGGGCTTAGTAGAATATATAGCACGCCAGGCCGGCCTGGCCTGTTCAGCAAGCAGGCTGACCCTAGGCCAGGCTAGGCTGACCAAAGCCAGGCCGGGCCGGCCTGTTTGACACCTCTAACAACATTTAGTTTTTTAGCTCTCTCCTTCAATAGACTCCATCGTCTACCCTGATCGCTGGTGTTGTTTATTTTCATTCTTTTTCAGATTACCTGGGTTTGTCTCCTTCCATCCTCTTCTCTGATTTCGTCTTGTAATTTAATTAGTACTTTTGAAGCCTCATTCTTATCACTTGGGTGGAAATGAACAGGGAGAGTAGTTTAGATCCAGGATAAACAGCAACACTAACTAATTCAGAGAAAATGTACCGAGTTATTGAGAATTAATGGAATATTAGTATTATAAATCTATAACTCTTTTTTGTTGAGGATTGACTGCTGCCTTGAAGTTTGTTTCATATTCCGTGAAAATCACATTTGGGTATGTTTGTTATAATGCTTGATTTGCTTATTGTTTATCAAACCAAAAGAAGATTACCATTATCATTCATGTAAAAAGTTTTACATTTGAATACAAACTAGATTTGAAGCTGTATCCGGTGTTCAATTCCTAATTTTAGTGAACTACGTCTGAAAACAACAACATAATAGACTAAAAATGCCGGCAAGTTGGGAGTTCGGATGCACCAAGACACTGCAACATTTATCATTTCATTTTGCTGCATAGAGAACATATATGAACTAGTTTTGTAATTTTCCTTCAAGAATCCATGCAATTTTGTCATCAAGGTGATGGTTAAAGCGTTAAGCTCCAGGGCCAAACTTCCAAGACGCCAATTGATGCGGTCTACAATTCTACAAGAAGCATATCATGACTCATGAATGTTAAAATTATATGATTGTAGAGTGACACAGTTAAAAAATTTCGACTGAGGTAACATTTTCTGTAATAGATCATCATAGACGTTTTACATAGAGCGGAAACATTGGGAGATTTAATGGATTGAGAAGTGTTGGAATATCTTACGTACATGTTACCATGTGATGGTGCTAGTGAAATGTAGACACACCAAGATGCCGTGGACTCCAATCAAGATAAGTGAAGTCAAGTCTCCTACTAGATAATAGGATCAAGCAGTTGTAAATCCTCTATTCTAGATAGACTAGTTTTACATAGTCAGAGATATAGTTTCTTTATCTTCTTTATTCCTATCATCTATAAATAGGAAGAACCAAAGCAAATGTAACTATCCCAGCAAGCCTGGAGATCAATCGAATTCACCCTACGGGGTTCTGTCAGTGGATGTAGGCGTTAGTGCCGAACCACTTTAATTCTCTTGTCTTCTTTAATTATGCTTGATTGATTTTGTTAATCGATGATCCGTCTCGATACCCATAATTTATTAAGAAGTCCTACTGAAAAAGGAGCGATAGTTTAACTGTCAAGATCAAAATGGGTGGACTGCTCTTCATAGGGCTTTGTTAGAGATAAAGTGTCGCTGGACAAATCTCAATTTTGGTTGATTCAGATTGATTTCATTCTTCTCAATTTTAGAAATGGGAAAGTACAAAGATATTTAAACTACACGTAACCGCCAACTTGGTTAGCTAGGTAGAACACTAATGCTCTTACCTATACGTGTCGGGCTTGTGACACGCTTACCACACACACACTCAACAAGACACGCTTACAACACACACTCTCAACAAGAATAGAAATCTATTCTCTGACACCCCCCCGCAAGTGCAGCGTCGATGAGTAATCAGAGACACTGAGCTTGAGTCGTAGAGTAGCAAACCTGGAAGAGGATAGACCCTTGGTGAATATATCGGCTAATTGATCTTGAGTAGAGATGAATCTGACTTCTAAGGAACGAGCTGCAACAAGTTCTCTGACATAATGAAAGGCAATCTCAATGTGTTTCATTCTGTTGTGAAAGATTGGGTTAGCAGTAAGATAAGTGGCACCCATATTGTCACACCATAATACTGGAGCCCTTGGAGAGTGAAATCCAAGCTCAGTTAGAAGAGATTGAATCCAAACTATTTCTGAAGTCGCATCAGCTAATGCACGATATTCTGCCTCTGTGCTTGAACGAGACACAGTCTTTTGTTTACGAGAACACCAAGAAATCAAGTTGGGACCAAGAAAAATTGCCATACCTCCAGTGGAACGATTTATCGCCTGAGGTCACCAGCCGAGCCAAGATCGAGAAGGCTTGAAGCTGAAGTGAACTAGAGCACTTGAACTGTAAGCCATAGCCAAGAGTACCCTGTAAATAGCGGAGAATTCTTTTAACTGCAGTCCAATGGGCTTCTGAGGGAGATTGCATATGCTGACAAGCTTTATTGACAGCATAAGAAATATCAGGTCTGGTAATGGTAGCATATTGCAGAGCACCCACAACACTCCTGTAAAGTACAGGGTCCTCAAACAGTGGAGATGCATCACTAGTGTTGGAAGGTGCAAATGGAGTGGAGTAAGGCTTGGCAAATGTCATCTTAGTCTTGTGTAATAAGTTGGAAATATATTGCTCTTGAGAAAGACGAAGACCTGCTGAATTCCTTGATGCTTGAATGCCCAGAAAGAAGTGAAGGTCTCCTAGATCCTTTATGGCAAACTCATTGCTAAGAGCACTCAGAAGTTGGTCAATGGAAGAGCTGGAGCTACCAGTGACAAGAATGTCATCTACATAAATGAGCACATACAAAGCTGCAGAAGAGTCAACTTTGAAGAAGAGGGATGTGTCAGTTTTAGAAGCTTGAAAACCATGTTGCAGTAAAAACTGACTGAGTCTTGCAAACCAAGCCCTGGGTGCTTGCTTCAATCCATAGAGAGATTTCTTGAGTTTGCAGACATGATTAGGTAGTAACTTATCTGCATAACCAGGGGGTTGAACCATAAAGACTTCCTCTTGTAAATGACCATGAAGAAAAGCATTTTTGACATCAAGTTGTCTAATCTGCCATCCTTTGTAAAGAGAAATAGAAATGATCATTCTAATTGTTGTAGGCTTGACCACAGGGCTGAAAGTGTCTTGATAATCAATGCCCTCAACTTGATTGTAGCCTTTTGCAACCAATCTTGCCTTGTATCTCTCAATAGTGCCATCTGCTTTTCTCTTAATTCTAAAAATCCACTTACAGCCAATGACATTGTAACCTGAATCTACTTGCACTAACTGCCAGGTACCATTTTGCAAAAGTGCAGTGATTTCTTCATCCATGGCAGCTCTCCATTTGGGATCTTTGCAAGCCTCAGAGTAGCATGTAGGAACTGTAATATCTTCACAAACAGTTTGAACTTCAGAAGCATAGACCTTGGGCTTGAAGATACCTTGTTTACCTCTTGTGGTCATTGAATGAGCATTAGTGACAGAGGATGAAGAAGCAGCAGTATGAGATGTAGTAGTAGGCAAATCAGGTGGAGATATAACAGATTGGGTCATGTCAGTCAGTGATGTATCCACTTCATTAGATATAACAGTAGGAGCTTTAATAACTGAAGTAGAAGTACTTGAGGGCAAAATAGTGGCAGAAGTAAGGGCAGCATTAGAAGAATCATCTGCTTGAAAGATCGATGCATATGGAAAAACACTCTCATCAAACACCACATCTCTAGAAATAATGAGCTTTCCTGTAAGAGGATTGAAACATCTATACCCCTTGTGTAGCTGACTATAGCCCAAAAAGATACATTTAACAGACCTGGGTTCTAATTTGTGAGCATTGAATGGTCTTAGACAGGGGAAGCAGGCACAACCAAATGTATGTAAGAATTTATAATCTGGGGTAATTTGAAACAAAGTTTCTAGAGGTGACAGCTTAGCCAATGTGGGAGTTGGTAATCGATTGATTAGAAAGTTTGCAGTCTCAAAGGCATATGACCAAAATGAGAGAGGTAAGGAAGCATGAGAAAGTAATGCTAAACCAGTTTCAACTATATGTCTATGTTTTCTTTTCAAATTCTACCATTTTGAGCATGAGCATGTGGGCAAGATACCCCGTGACCAATTCCACAATTGTCCAAATATGCAGAGACATTTCGTATTCCCCTCCCCAATCAGATTGTATAAATTTGATTTTTCTATGAAGTTGATTCTCTACATGAGATTTAAACTTGATGAAGGTGTCAAGTACTTCTGATTTATATGCTAAAGGATATAACCAAGTAAATCTGCTAAAAGAATCAATAAAGGAAACATAATACTTGGAATCCATTGATAGAGCAAAGAGGGGAAACCCATACATCGAGTGGATTAAATCCAAAGGACCATACAATTTGAACTATTTGGAAAAGGTAAGGCATGATTCTTTGCCAATTGACAAAGCCGAGCAAATAGTTTTAGACAAGTGATCATCAAGTACCTCATGAATCAAGATAAAACATTCCTTAAAGTCTTGTATCTTTGGATGTCCAAGTTTATTGTGCCATGTGGATGATGAAGGAGCAAAGAAGTAAGTGCTTGTTTGAGTTGAGCAGTAGTAAAGTCCAAGTGATATAAGCCATCTCTAACGGGACCCGAAGGAGCGAGAACCTTGTTGGTAGTCACATCCTTCACATAGAATTTATCATGATAAAATTCAAAGAAACAATTATTTTCCTTGTAACCGATGTACATGAAATGAGATTTCCTAGTAATGGATGGAACATGAAGAACATTTGAAAGTGTAAATGTGCAAGTATCATTTTAATAATTGAAGCACCAATATGAGAAATGTTCAAACCTGAGCCATTTCCAACTCTAACATGATCATGTCCTTGATATTCTGAATGCATATTTAGATTTGACAGATCAGAGGTGATATGATGAGTAGCACCTGAGTCAGGCACCCATCCAGAGCTGGTAGAAGGAGAATTCTCATTGTAAGCAGCAAAGGCTTCTGGTTCGGGACACCGAAATCATCATAATCATCACTGTGGATATGAAGAAGTAGTATAATGTGCCCGAGCCATGTAGTTATCATTGGTAGCATATCTATATCTGCATTCCTTTCACGAGTGACCAGAGTTTGATACAGATTTGACACTCAATGTAGTAGTTATATCTCGATTGGATCTTGTGGAGGAAAGAAATTGGGAGGAGGACCTCAGTCTGCTACCGATTCGACCACCATTAGCAAATCGTCCACCTCTAAAACCACCTCTAAAACCACCTCTATTACCATGAGAACCACCACCATGAGGACCACCACTAACTCTGTTAAAAAGTACCTCTCCGAGAATTCCACCGAGGTTGTGAAGAAGATGAATGAGATGAAGATCTGTGTAATGTTGGTAATAGGCCGAGGGGTGGAGAGTAGACTGATATTGTTGATCAAAGGTAGGTAATGAAGAATGAGGGTGATGTTGTGGAGTAGATATGTTTGCGTATGAAAGTGGTTAGATCTAGTTTAGATTCCGAGCTAACTCTAGCTTCTTGAGACAACAATGTGCCTAATAATTCAGGAAAGTGGTGATCAGATTATCATTCTTCAATTCTTTGAGTTGTAACCGAGGTTTTGAAAGCATTGTATTCAGCGGTAATCCTTGAAGAATGAAAAACTAAATCCTCATCTGATATTGACGATCGATTTGAGCTAATTGATGAGATATAGATCTTGCTTTGTTAAAATACACTAGCATCGAATCACTACTTTTCTTCAAATGAACTAAATCGGTTTTCAATTGCATCAATCTTGATTTGGTAGTAGCATTGTAATTATGTTCAAGACGAACCCAAATTTCATGAGAAAATGTGCAATCGATTACCTGAGAGTGAGTTTCTTCGACACTGTGAGTAAAAATAGCCATGAGAGAATAGCTTGATCTTGATTCACCCAATAATTGTACAAATGGATTGAAGACAAACTCATTTTCAGGATCCGAATCCACAAAGCCTTCTTTGGAAACAATTTCTTGTCCCGCATTTGGAGATGTTTTTGCGATAGTATTTCACTGGACAATGGAAGGATCCATCAACAAAACCAACAGATTGTAGCTCGTAGAAGAGGAACAATCTGGGTGATTTCAGAGAGGATAATTTGTTGAAGTTAGTTTAGACGGAGGTTTGAAAGTTAATGAAATATGTTTGTTGATATCTGCCATTGTTTGAATGAAGTGTTAAATTGAAGGTAATTTTAGGGTTTTGAATTAGATATATCGATACCATGTTAGAGATAAAGTGTCATTTGGACAAATCTCAATTTTGGTTGATTCCATTGATTTCATTCTTCTCAAATTTAGAAATGGGAAAGTACAAAGATATTTAAACTACAATGCATCCCGCCAACTTGGTTAGTAGGTAGATCACTCTTGCTCTTACCTATACGTGTCGGTTGTGACACGCTTACCACACACGCTCTCAACAAGACACGCTTACAACACACACTCTCAACAAGAATAGAAATCTATTCTCTGACAGGCTTCATTCAAAGATCAAACGGAAATCTTTCACCTTTAATACCTGAACTTCATAAAAAGTTTCATAGTCCTAAGACCCCATGAATAACCTCGCAACCTTAAAATGATCAATCTCGTCATCTGTACAGTAACTAAATTCATTTCCTGACTTAATTGGTACAGTTGCCGGTTCGCACTTCCTTAAAAGTTGATGAATCCTTGATTGGCATCACATCTCATATCCCACATTTATCCGATATTGGTGGTGTCTTTTTTTTTCGGCTTTAGAGAGTTATTACGAGCTTAAAACAGAATGCGCGCGAATGAGTAGAAATTCTAATTCGAAATGGACATTTTAAAAGGTGGAGAGATTAGCAGTAAGCCAAAACTGATTTGTTTGCCCAATGCAGTGCTTAGAAAAATAAAATAAAAAGTTTGGCGAATATATTTTTGTCTATGCGTCTATTTTTTCTGTTATTACTAGGTATCACCGGGGCCTTACGGCCCCGGCTCAACCTCTCGTCTTATATACACCTAAATGCAGTTTTTCTTTAAGTATTGAGACATTGTATTTCTAGGTAGCTATAAGAAATGAGTATTTTGAAAAAGCATTAAGTATATTTGAGTATCTGATATTTCGGTTGTAGTTACTCATAATAAGAAGAATGAACAAACATCATAACATTTTTCTAGTTCAAATGCATCAGTCAGATTTCATGGATGACATTTACATCAAGATGATGTTTGTGTACATTCTAGCAGCAGTGTATTCAAAATACCAAAATATTTGTTTTAGCTATTCTATCTTATACATGATGTGTCTCCAATAAGATATTGCACCTCTTTGGATTCCTCTTTTTAGAAACGATTATTGGAAGAACGAAGAAGAAAGATGATTAAGTAAATTCTAGATTCTTTCTATATTTTTGTAGGTTTATGTTTGGCTTTTTAGCTTTTGAGGGCGGTAGAAATAGTTTTTGGGGGCGGTAGAAATAGTGTACATATTGTTTAGCATAGCCATACATGTATTGAGATCTCACACTCTTTTTATACACGTAAAGAATTCCAGGCAAGCAAATTTTTCACTTCTTGCTCACTTCTAAACCAATCAAGAAGAATAATTTGAAGAACTAAATGATTTGTTTTAATTCTAATGTTAAGCGAGGGTGACACATCGTAAAAGCTTAAATTAATAAGTAAATTTTTTTATAAACAAATGGTAATTGACATGAACATGAACTTGAAATTAAATAATAAAGAATCTAAACATTGGAATCCAATTATCAAAAGAAACTATTTCCAACAGATTTAATCCTCTTTGCCTATTTATGAGGATCGTATGGCGTATGTATGCATTGCTGAAAATCCATCTCATTCCAATAACTTTGTTCCTAATTTACCACGCGATCTATAGTTGGTGAATTCTCGGTAGTGCATTCACGCACCACCATCTTCATATACCCACATGGCAACTCATTCTTCTTGATGACACTAATCCTTAGATTTGATGCCACGCCGGGTACCTTTGAAATACCATTATATATTGGATTTTCGTCTTCTGCGAAACTACCGGATGTCAAGTAGAGTCCAGCATTATATATGCTTTGTGACCTGCTCTCGTTCATCAACATTTCAAAACAAACTCTAATAGGAAATTGATACTTAGCCAAAAGTATTCCATCGTTAGATCTCATCACTTTCGTTTGTATTATTGTAATATCCACAACGGCAACTCCGGTTTGGACCTCATTAATCTCAAGATCTCATAGTTCATATGCATGAGAACGAGGGAAAAAACAATATCATCCCGAAATTACGAAAAGTTCATATAGGAAGAATTCAATAGCTCTACAATAAAACCTCGAGGTAGACAATGTTTGTAGTCGAAAGGTCCTTGGTTTCATTCGGTAGTAGCATAGTTATTCTATGTTCGGGTGTGCATCTAGAAAATGCTACGTAATGTAAGCTTTGTGGCTAAACACATGAGTGCATAAATATATCCTAACTTATTTCACGATCGCCCCGTGACTTGTTGGTTGTCATAGCATAAGCGGGACGGACAGAAACCGATGTCTCGCCGAGTTAATATCCATCTCAGCCATGAGGCGGTTTGAAATTTATCCTTGGATACATATAATTTCTCTAGTCTTTTCGTTAGTTCAAATCTTGGCTTCAATTACATCTTTGTCTAGATCTAGTGACTAGCAGTCTTGTGTCGTTGCAAAAAGACCTTACCTTGGTGCAATATTTCTCAACATTATGATGGAGCATCCAACTTTTATATCTAACTTGAACTGAGGCATTCCATGTGGATTTAAATTCCGCAGGAATTCGCTGGAAAGGTGTGGAATATTGCCAGCGCCATCTTCATTTAACTTATATGCAGCAAGGTACATGTATATATCCCTGTCTAATTTTTTCATTGCTTCTGTATCAATTTTTTGCACGTCATCATTACGGGATGATAGTAAAATCCGCTCAGTAAAATATTTTGTAGATACTCTTTCTTTTGTTCTCACCGAGGGTAAAGGCGGTTATGAGTTTAGCCATGTTATTGCATCTATCTATTGTGTTTGGAAAATCAACAACTTCCTTAGGACTATCACCAATGTCACTTATATCCAACAAATATAGATCAGAGTTATGTTCAAGGATAAATGCAACAAAAGAATGTGAAGAACGAAGTGGCATTCATACCTCTACTAAAAACTTTGCAAAAGATACACTTTCTGGTTCAAGTGCATCCAACCTCATATTTTGGTGCAGCGCATCCATGACGTGATGGCGATCATTCCAAAACATTGATCTTCTCAAACATTCTCCAACTACTTGTTAACGCCATCCACCTCGTATAACAGCAACGTTTTCTAAAGTCTCCTCCTAGAACAACGGTAATTCCACAAAATGGTTTTCCTTATTACCAATATCACATAGCGTCCGATTAACTCGCTTCAACACAAAATATGTGTTGCATGGAACTTTCGTCCCATATAATTAGTTTCACCTTTTTGAAGTTTAGATTGTGTATCTTGTTTTTCAACTCCGCATACGTTATTATCGGCTATTTCAAAGGGAATCCTGACGTCAAGTGTGTTGTACGACCTCCTACCAACATAAGTTAATAAATGCCAGGTGAAGCAGCAGTCAGGACTATGTGTCCAGCCCTGCGACATCTAGATGTTAATGTGTTCTACATAAGTATTTTACCGCTTCCAGCAATGCCATTCAGAAAAAAAAAATTATCCTCATTATCTCTTACATAAATTTGTCACCAACAACATCACTCCATGTTAGTTTTGGACTCGGCATATCCATCTTCAAGCGACTTGCCAAATTCATAGGTTGTTCATCCAAAGATATAACCCATAATCATATATTTGCTCATATGTTGCCTTCTGATATGTATTCTTTATGCGAAGTTTAAAATGTAGGTCATCGCATATGTGTTGCCTAAACTTTGATCATAGAACATCTGGTTGATTTGGGTTGCAGTCACAAAGAATTATCTTGAAAAGTTTTCTCAACTGAACCTCAGTTTTCATCACTGCTGCTTCTTCTAAACAATTAGACCATTCATTGTCATCTCATAAAATTTCAAGTGCGATGCATGCTCCTTTAAACATAAAATGCAGTTAATTAGCATCACCATCCCCAACCTGCTTTTTCGTTTTCAAATGAATCGCGACAGCTACAACGTTAGTAATAACCGCTTGTGTAATCTGATTCAACATTAGGACTAACAAAGTACATCCTGCAAGTGCAAAACCACCTTCCTTTCTTTCCATTTTTTATTCTCCCATATAAAATGTTCAGGAACTCTTGATAAGTATATGCTTTCTGGGTGGTATGCTTGCAATAATACTCAAAGAATCCCATCAATGTCGACTCTATAGTTTTATGCAAAAGAACACTTACCTTGTCCATTGACTTAATTGCATCATACACAAACCTTTGTTGGCAGGGAAGATGAATAGCCATGCGAACTACATTAGGTTTTTCCCGATGCATCCAGGTTATATAAACGCTTACGTTAGACCTCAGGTGCACCAATATATCTTGCATCAATATATTGTTGTATCTCATCACACTCACTAGAAAATCGGTGTGGTATCATCGTGGACTTTATAGATATATTTGTGTATGTATTTAAAAGACCCTACACCTCCACAGATCTCAACATTAATGTGGCGAGTTAAACATCTTGGATAGATATGGATTATAAGACAACATTTGTGTTGTTTTCTTCATAGATTCCAACAATCACCTCCTTCCCATTATCGCGAGGTGATATCTCGCATATCACCTTCATCCATACTTATACTCTCTGGTATGTTTTTTCGGATAACCTATGCCGCATTTTTAATTTTTCATGCACATGGAGTCCACACCACATGGACCATGCATTTCCTAACATTCTCAAATAAATATGTATTTGTTTCTTCATCTAAAAATCGGCGCTCAATAAATTTATCAACTTTGTTCAATGTCAGTCTTTATGAATATAAGATCATGCGGATGATGAGGGAAACCACGTTTTTAAATTCAATCGTGAACACATGAGCAACAACCTTTCAGAACACATTCCTTTTTTATTATTTCATCAACTTAGTTCTCATAACTCGAATACACCCCTATGCAATCTAGGCGATCAATGGATATTGATGTGGTGCAAGTGCATCTTGAATTGGCCAACACGCATTCGTGGTCATTATTAGGAAGATATTTGGATGATGATTAAGCGTATTATGGCCATTGAATCTTTATAAATCTTACACATATGCCTATGAACACCGATTAAACTCGATGGTAATACATATGGTTTACCCCAAGTCCCTGGATTCATCCCCGCATTCTGTAAAGAGTCCTTTATATGCTTATACGAATCTGCTCAGACTTATCCCAACTTTTCTTCATATAATAAATATAGTTTTGTTTTGTTGATGCCAAAGCATCTACCGTGCACTCATGAAAAAGTTTATTCGCTCTTAAGATGGTAGAATACTCGCTAGGGCGCTTAAAGAGACGAAAAATTGTGAAATTCTTTAAAGTTAACCGTTTGGCAGTATGTTTTCCTATGTCAAGGTCCAGTAAAACAGTAAAACATAAAGCCAACTCATCTCGTTGGCTTTATATCAGGATGCCAACTCATCTCGTTGTATGGAAACAGTAAAACATAAAGCAAGGGCAAGTATGCAGGGTGACACTCTGAAATACGTTTGAATCCTACTTTCCCCTTGCAATGAAGTATTATATCTCTGAAGTCATACTTTTGAGAACCATCTCCAGGTAAAATTACAGAGATTTCATCAGCCGTTGGTAGGTTATAACGCCTTTCATCTGTAGTTTTGTTGGACTGCATGATGACTTTGACATTTTGGCCTGCGAGTTAGCGTTGCTTTAAAAAGAACTTGTACCACGGTAATATTTTTGCAAAACCACATTATGTTTTGAGATAATTTTACGAACTTTTTGAAGAATGTATTTATCAAATAGGGGATTCCGTTTTCGCCTAGAACAACCAATGCATGATTTGGATCTGAAATACGGTTTGCTATATTGGGTCCTTACCCTCACACAGTAGTAAAGTTAGGTATGTTGTCGAATTTCCCCATGAATTACAAATCCTTTTGGGCCCTTCCTTCAAAATCCTCTTATCCAGTTTTCTGACCAACCAAGACTGGTAAAAACATACGAAGCATTAAACTTCGGATGTGGTCTTTAGAAAACCTTGAACGTTGACTCAATTGGGTTATATATGGTCTTTGAAATGTTATAAAAAATCTACGCAATAAGTACAAACGACAATATCAAATTTAGAGTTTTTACGAAAAATTGAGTTATTTATCATTTAGAGGCACAATTTTAGAAAATTATATGTATACCATTATTCAAACCACCACAAAGGATAAATAACATTTTATGTAGCCATATTTTTGGTTTATGCATCTAACTAATTTTCCGTTGCAACCAATAAAACGATGTACTCCCTCCATTTGGAAAAGTGACTTTACTTTAGGCATAGTTTTAGAAAATTCAATGCATATCCATTATGCAAACAACTGAAAGGATGCATAAACGCATTCACGTTAACCATATTTTGGTTTATGCATCGACTAATTTTCCGATTCGAGGAAAAGTGATACTTTTACTCTTTGTTTAAAAAAGAGATCGTTCACCTTTTCAATTTCCTCCGCTTGGGAAAGTGATCACTTTGTCAATTTAGCCTATTATTAGGCAAAAATGAAACTATGAAAATATCGCTTTTCACAAAAACAAGGTAGTATATGCCTCACAGAAGTGGAAATTGTGATTTGTTTCGTTTTCTTTGATCGGCCCTCCCACCGTGGTAACGTTGTTCTAGTATTTCACACACTCCTAACCTTGGATATATGTATCACTTGATTGAACTAAGGAAGCATCAAATGTATTAGAAAAAAATCTGAAAGGCGCACATTAAAAATTATTTTTAGAGGATTTAAGGCTGGGCTGCTTAGGACAGCCTCAGCTGTTAGAAATCTATTAAAAATAAAATTAGAAAACTATACAATTATGAAATTGTATGATTAGATATCTAATTATTTTTTCATTTGCACTAATAATCAAAATAAGAAATGACAACGCTCAGTTACGTTTTGCAGCTTCCCTACTTGTTCAAGAGAAACAAACTCTTTTTTATCAATATACATCACCCAAGATTCTAGTTACCTTTGCCAAGGGTAACAAACTTTTTCCAAAAAAAGTGTGCACACTACAACTTTGGGAGCGATCTCAAATATGCTGGCATTGTTTAGTTTTGATAATAAAGTACCCCTTGTTTAGTTTTGCTAATAAACATACCCCACAAAAATGACGTCTCATATACATGTATACCTTTTTTATTTATTTTTTAAATCCCTCCACCCTAAAGCTGGCGAATTTTGAACTCATCCATGTAATCCATCACCAACAAATTTCACCACTTGTACTACATGTGAAACATGCACTAACAAAGGTTGAATGATTGAGGGTGCATCACCAGCCGTAGGGATTTCCACATACTTCCGTTAACATCAGCATGAATAGATTCAGCTATTACAAAGCAATTACTGTAGAAAATGGTGGATTATCTTGTCTCATTTTGTTGCCTTACGACCTGAAAAAGGGGAGATGAATTAATGTCATAGCGAGAGAGTGTTTAAGCCGATCAGTGAAGGTTATGGTTGGGTTGGATGAGAGATCGTTTTAATTATCGTTTTAAACCCTATTTTTGTGTAATAATTTATAAAGACGATATTTTTGGAAGAAATTTTCAAAAAAGCCTTATTTTCGATAATTAAAACGATCTCTCATCCAACCCAACCATTACTATATTTTTGTTAATTCCGCCGGTTGGATCTTGAACACCCCTCCGATAGTGTTCACTGAAAAAACGATAATCCCATGCATGCCTATACCTAACATCTGAACCGACCTGTACTTTTTGGATTTGTCCACTTCTTTGAATTTTCTTTCCTTCCACTGGACTCTCTTTCAAAATATAATTGGAGCTTACTCTTCTAAAGTATATTGTGTACACCTAAGATATTTTTCCTTTTAGTATATAGATACAATTTCATTAACTATATTCAAGTAACACTGCGGAAGATTGTATTATCCAGAATCGTAGAACGCGAATAAAAAAATAAAAATACCAAATAGACGGATGCAAAAAGAAGTGGCCTTAGTCTTTTCCATTGAACTTCAGATCCGAGTTTAAATAAAGAATAATTATGGTTAAAAAGGAATTCTTAAAACAAATTCATTATCTATTGACACAAATAAGGTTAAAAAAATCGAAAATGGAAGAAAAACAACAGTAAAGTTGAGAGATAATTATCATCCAAAGAAATCAACCACCTAATCTGGACGTGCTTCAAGTGACCCTCGTGATCTGCTCTTGTTGTACACTTGACTATTATCACTAAGGATAGTTTGTATCCGAGCTTCTTGATCCGTGTCAGTCATACTCGTCGTAAGAAATTACCCATGGTGCACATACCGGCAATAATTAGTGCTCCAATTGCAAATGGAGATGCAAATGAGACTCTCATTTGTGATCGTTGAGCTCTTTATAATCTAAGCTAACCACATCGCATATTAAACAAAAGTGCTCCAATTGCAAATGGACTGCCGATCCTCTTTCGTGTTTCTCAGAAATAACTTAATTTGGATATCTCTGTTCGTCATCGCAAGGATATAAATAACAAAACTAAGAAAAGGTTATAATTTTAGTACATGAATGTTGGAAAAAACGTGTTTAACCATGGACTTTGACTTGCCCACAAAATGTTTTTTCCTTGTGAATAGTTAAAACATTAGTCCCACATAGGTGAAAATCTAAACAATTTTAGACTTAAATACCATAGAATTGGGCTATAAGGGCAGGCCCTTTGGGCACTTAGCCTTTTTGTGCGATTGGGAAGACTTAGCTTAGACTATGGCTGGGTCCCTTTCCAGTCTGCCTTATGGTGCTTTACCTGAGACAAGACACGCCGCCGTCGTGTGGGGTGTGGAGTGTGGGTTCAATAAGACTTATCTTTTTATCAAAATTTTACTCATGTTTTTTCGCATGTGTCTTTTTTGTTTTTGGACGTGCTTGTCACATATGTGAAGCAATTTTCCCCTGTCCCACGGTTTGGTTTCTTTGCTTAAAATAAAAGTTGTTTATGAAAATCGTTAATGCTTTTCGCATAAAGTCATTTCCCGAAAACACACATTGTTTGAAGTCTGATTTCTTTGGCTTGTTTTGTTTGTTTGAAGAACAAAAATAACCCAAAGAACCTTGTCATACGCATGGGTTTTCCTTGGCGTTTTTCTCTTGTTTTGCTTTGATTTTTGCAATAAATAGTGAAGAGTTTCTCACTTCATAACACCGCCCAAGAGAATCAACCGAAAGCCTATCTATACGAGTTCTACTGATTACTGAGAGAACTTCAAACTATTGCTTAAGTTTTGGAAGTATCCTGCCGTGATAGAGGGGTCCCTTGATGCCAACTGGATATCAGAGTGCATATGCAAGTGCGCAAGTGGGTACGTCTTCACACTTCTGGAGGTGCGTCCGTGTCATGGTGATCTCTCCAAACAGGACATGTATAGCTCGATCCAGATGAGTCCGGGTTTATAGCCTGGATAAAGTCTGAGAGGAAGCCGAATGGATACGAGGTTTCCGGGAGAATTCCACTGGGCCCAAGCCTCGTGCCTCTGTCATGATCCACCGTGACAGTAAGCATGTGGATGTGCGAGAGGAATAAGGTGTACAAACGGAAAGTCGATACACATTCGGGTAGAAGACACAAGACAGGTGAGACAACTACTCTACGGTATTATCATCTCTATAGACTTTGTAGGGTCTAAAGAGAACATTGCAGACCCTTTGACGAAAGGGTTACCTAGAGAAAGTTGGTTTTCCGCATCGAGGATGGGACTTAAGCTCATAGAATAAAATTGCCAAGAAGGATACTCAACCTTGTGAATGGAGCTCGAGAATCAAGGTTCAATGAGACTACTAATTTTTGGTGATAAGGAGAGGAAAGCGACTATCTTAGTCCCTCCTATGGTGCAACTGTGTGATAGTGCTACCTGCATGATTTAGGATGATCCGTTGAGATCTTAATGAGTACCATGGCTTTGATTAAAAGCGGGGTGTGGCGGGACACTCTTTATGGACTCCCTATGTGAATGTTGGAAGTGGGGCCGCTTCTATGAGAATTTGAGCGGATTCTCTAGAGACATTCATTACGTCCTGGATTTGCTTCAAGGCCAAATGGGCTGCTTGGCAAGAGCTTGCGGCTTTTCTTTGATACATCAAAGCGTGGTTGTTATTTCTCAATTGCACTCCTTGTTGTCGGTTCAAGACATTGTGTTCATGCTGTAATAGCGGTTCGGTAACCTCTCACTAAGTTAAGGTTCAATCTCTGGGACACCTTAGCCTAATTTTGATGTATTCTGCTTTCTCGTATTTTGCTCGACATGTTTTATTATTCATGTGGGGATTGTTGGAAAAAACGTGTTTAACCATGGACTTTGACTTGCCCACAAAATGTTTTTTTCCTTGTGAATAGTTAAAACATTAGTCCCATAGGTGAAAATCTAAACAATTTTAGACTTAAATACCATAGAATTGGGCTATAAGGGAATGTGGCCTTTGGGCACTTAGCCCTTTTGTGCGATTGGGAAGACTTAGACTATGGCTAGGGTCCCTTTCCCGTCAAATGCGTGCGCCATGAAAACCGACGCACGCCGTCCCGTCCGATCAATTAGTCGGTCGAATGTGGTGTGGGTGTGGGTGTGGGTTCAATAAGACTTATCTTTTTACTGAAAATTTTACTCATGTTTTCTGCACATGTGTCTTTTTTGTTTGGACGTGCTTGTCACATATGTGAAGCAATATTCCCCTGTCCTTACGTGTTTGGTTTGCTGCTTAAAATAAAAGCTGTTTATGAAAACTGATTCTGCAAAAGTGCTTTTCGATGACAAGTCGTTTTAAAAAAACTACACATCGCTTTGAAGTCCGATTTCTTTGGCTTGTTTTGTTTGTTTGAAGAACAAAAAAAATAACCAGATAACCTTGTCCTCGTGATGGGTTTTCCTTGGCGTTTTTCTCTTGTTTGCAACTATCGATTTTTGCAATAAATAGTGAAGAGTTTCTCAATTTCATTACACACCAAGAGAAGCTTTCTCTTCTCTTCTTATTCTCTTCCTCTCTTGTTTTCTTAACGAGTTCTTAAGTGTTTTTTGAGAAATAAAAACTTTAGGTTTTTCTCTCTTGAGTAACAACTTTTCCGGTGATGTCAAGCTCTTAGGTACCTTCCTTGTATGCTACATCGAGAGGTACTAGCGGTAGTTGTACCTCGGAGGTGACTCCAACCGCTATAGCATCTCAGGAGTAGCAGCGATATTGCCTTTAGGTCGGGCCGTATTTATACGTGCCTCTACCTGTTCCAGATTACCATTGTTTGAGGCATCACCAACAACATCAGCCAAGCATGGGTTTGAGCTAAGTATATTTTTCACATCTCTTTCATTATTGTTACATTGTTTCCAACA